>CAIGRK010383202.1:0-12889 GCA_903798315.1 Fraxinus greggii | reverse complement strand
TGACATCTTTCTTCATCCAATTGATCATTAACACTCTCAAATCTTCATCATGAGGTTCAGCGTAACTTTTGAGTATTTGCTCTTTAGTCGCCAAACTTTGAAACTTTTACAATTTAGCCATTTTCTCCAAATTTGCCAACTTTTTCTTATTTTCTTCAATATCATCAACCCATATACAACATCAAAATACACATGAAAACAATCTAAAACTCTCTCAAGCGTAACAAAATAATGAATTAAGTGGTATGAAAATCGTGAGTGTGGAGCACTCATCGTATATTCCATACTTTTAGTCACAGATTAAGACCCATTTTCCCCGTAGTAAATGTTTGAATTGAAAAAAATTCTATATCTGGTAAAATTGTAGCTCTTTGACTTAGCATTCTAATGCACTTTGAATTATCTCAATCGCATATTGGAAGAGAAAGTTATGACAAAAATAATAACGATTGTGCATATATAAAAACGTGCTCGTGTGAAAGTAACTTTATTCGATTGGAACTCTTTTGAAAACCAATTTGAACATGATTTTAAACCAATTTTGGACTCCTATAAATACCAACAGTAGGATACAATAGAATAACTTCTCATATATCTCTCACACACTATTATTCATCAATTACATTAATTAAAGATAGGCAAAATCATTGATCTTGTGAGAAAATTACTGGCAATTTCAAGATTTCATGAAATTGAAGATTCAACCTTGATTTTTGGGCAAAGAAGAGGGTCAATTGGAGATTCATCAAGAAACCATTGGAGAAATCGAAGATTTCAAGATACATATTCATCTTTTCAATTTATTAATAATTCAGGTTATGTTTTTCCAATTAAATATGCTTTCTTGTGACTTTGTAATGTTAAAGATAGGGTTTCAATTACTAAGACATTGATAAACCCTTATTATAATGTTTTAATATAAACTCGATAATTTGACGTCCAATAGATGTTTATTCTTGGTTGATTATTATTAGATTTAATGAATTTTCAATCTCTTGATCACTAATTGGATTAATTGTGAATTTTATTGATCTCAAGAGAGACAATGGGATATATATTATTTTATAAAAATCATTGTAAAGTCTGATAGGAAATGAAGATATACCACTATGTTTTGTATGGTTTCTATAGATGTTCTAGCATTTTTGCTCCATTTTTTGCATGTTCACATATTTCAGAGAGATATAGAAAGGTCAGATGAGACGATAGATTTAATTAATATCGAGAGATACTTTTAATTAGTTTAGGAACATTGATCAACAAGAATTTGCACATATTGTCATGTTATTTAATTGAATTGAAGTGGACTAATAAGAAGGATTTGAGGTATTAGCAACCTTCTCATCTAAATTTACAAAAGCTTATAATTTGATCACTAGAACACTTAACTTAATTAAATAAATTTCTATAATTTCTTCAAACAAATTTGACTATTCGATTAGAGTTAATATTAATTGATTGCCTTTGTTAGAGAACTTCCTTAATGATGAGACCAGTTGAGTTTTCCCAATTTTTATTTGGGCTCTGGTTTTGTGAAAGAATTTAGAAAGCCTCTTTTCAAGATGGGTTACATTTCTTTTGCCTTTACACTTGCCATAGTTGAGGTAGTGGTTTGAAATTTGAAGATTTTGAAATCAAAAGATGAAAGGACAAGAAAGTCCCATAGGGCGTGCCAAGAAATTTCTTTGACAAATTTCGTGCATTAAAATACAGAAATTGTTACAAATTATATTTTTAATTAATACAAGTGGATGTTAATCTTCTTATGATTGTATTTTTCAAATTTTGTTGGAAATATGATTTATTGAGAACTTAGCTTGTGTGGCACTTAATATTGTCTCGGACTTCAAGATTTGGATATGAAATTTGGGAGTTGGATTTGAATTTGCTTTGTTGGATTTCAACAGAAAACAAATGGAATCAATCGGACAGCACTACACCTCCTTATTTACAGGAATGGAGTAGCAGGTTGTTAGGGAGCCAGTGTAATTATTTAGTCATTCTTGTAGTACAATTCTAGAACTTTCTTAGCTACTATATTCTTGTATAAAGCTCCTGTATCAACAGATGTTTTTTAATCAATCAAGGGAGAATTACCTTCTATATTTCTTTAGTTTTCTAACTTGGTATCAGAGCCAACAATGGCTGCATCCGGCAATCAGTTTGAATTCAATACTGCAACAACAACTCAAGCTGCTGACAGCCGGAACTTATCTTTTGGGATGAATATTTCTCAAACACCTGTAGTCAAGCTCGACAGGAACAACTTCCTGCTTTAGAAGAACATGGTAATACCCATAATTAAAAGGCATAACCTTGATGGATATCTGCTGGGGACAAAGGAGTGTCCACCAGNTTAGTTTTCTAACTTGGTATCAGAGCCAACAATGGCTGCATCCGGCAATCAGTTTGAATTCAATACTGCAACAACAACTCAAGCTGCTGACAGCCGGAACTTATCTTTTGGGATGAATATTTCTCAAACACCTGTAGTCAAGCTCGACAGGAACAACTTCCTGCTTTAGAAGAACATGGTAATACCCATAATTAAAAGGCATAACCTTGATGGATATCTGCTGGGGACAAAGGAGTGTCCACCAGAATTCTTAGCCACCTAAACAACTATAGGCCTAGGAGAAGCAGTTGAAATGACTCAAAATCCTGAGTTTGTTAGATGGACTTCAACTGATCAACTTCTTATGGCATGGCTATATTCTTCAATGACTCCAGAGATAGCTATAAAAGTTATGGACTGCTCAAGCTCAAACAAACTCTGGATAGCAATTGAGGAAAACTTTAGCATACTGAACAAATTACGACCTATGTTCCTTACCATGTCAATGGATCAATATTTAACCACCATCAAGCATTTGGCAGACAACTTGGAGATAGCTAGGAAAATCATTGATCAGAATGATTTGATTACACTAGTCCTATCGGGGTTAGATGAAGAATACACACCCATTATGGTACAGATAAATAGCAGGGAAACTATAACCTGGTATGAACTATCCTCAGTGCTAATGACCTTTGAGAGTCATCTAGAACTCCTGAATCAATTTAAGAATAACTTCACATCACTCAACATCAATCACTCAAATGTCCAGTTAGCACATCGAGCTGGTCCATGATCTGGTAGAAGTTTCAGAGAAATCAGCAGTGGGAGATCATCTAACTACAGAGGTAGAACTAGAGGTAGAGGCAAAGTAATAACCAGCAGACAAAATGAAACTAAAGGGCCATGTCAAATTTGTGGGCTGAGCAATCATTCAGCAAGTTGGTGTTACAACAGGTATGATGAGAGGTATATGGGGAGCAAACCAACTAATTCTGGACAACAGAACTTCAACTCAACATTGTCAGCTTATGTAGCAACACCTGGAACTCTTGATGATCCAGCATGGTTTGTTGATTCTGGTGCGAGTAATCATGTTACAGCAGATAAAGGTAACATGATTTCTGTGAAAAGATATGAAGGTAATGAAAAATTACTTGTCGGTAATGGAGATAAGCTGCACATTGCTCTTGTTGGGAATGGAAAGCTCTGTACAATGAGTAATAAGCCACTAGATCTTAACAAACTAGTACATGTTCCCTCGATTGAAAGAAATTTATTTAGGGTTTCTCTAAACTATTACATGTTCCCTCGATTGAAAGAAATTTATTTAGTGTTTCTCAACTCTGTGATGATAATGATGTATTTATGGAATTCTACTCTAATTAATGTGTTGTAAAGGATCTCCAAACGAAGAGGACCCTGCTACAAGGAGTACTTAAGGATGGATTGTACCAACTGCAGTTGTCCAACATCAAAACAGAATGCATCTTTCTCGAGTCAAACCAACAAAATAAATATCACTGCTTCACAACCAACTCCGGTGATAATTATTTGCCTCCAAGTAAACAAGTTTTAGAGTTTGAGTTTGATCTTTGGCATAGAAGATTAGGATACCCTTCAAACTATGTTATGAGTCAAGTTTTAAAGTCTTGTAATAAAATTGTTAAAGCTAATGAAATTTCTATCTTTTGTGAATCCTGCAAGTCTGGTAAATCACATGCCCTTCCATTTAATACATTACTTTCACATGCCTCAAATCCCTTAGAATTGGTCCACAATAATGTTTGGGGACCAGCCCCTCTATATTCTACCACATGAGATAGATACTACATAATCTTTGTTGATGATCATAGTAGGTTTACATGGATCTACCCAATGAAACACAAGTCTGAATCCCTAACCATCTTTATCCAGTTTAAAAATCTGATAGAAAACAAGTTAGTTATGAAGATCAAGGCACTCCAATCTGATTGGGGAGGTGAGTTTAGGAATTTCAACAAAATTGCATTAGAGTCTGGCATTGAACTTAGACACTCTTGCCCTTACACATCTGTTCAAAATGGCAGAGTAGAATGCAAGCACAGACACATAACTGAAACTGGGTTATGTCTTCTAGCTCAGGCTCAAATGCCACTCTATTATTGGTGGGAGTCTTTTAAAGCTGCTACCTACTTAATTAATAGACTGCCTACATCTGTTTGCATCGTACTTCACCTTATCAAACTTTGTTCAACAAAATCTTTGATTATAAGCAGCTTAGAACGTTTGGATGTGCTTGCTTTCCATAACTTAGACCATATCAAAAACACAAGTTCAGCTTTCACTCACAAAAATGTGTTTACCTCGGCTATGGTGACTCTCACAAAGGTTATAAGTGTCTAAGCCCAAGTGGTAGAATCTACTTCTCTAGACATGTCATTTTTAATGAACTAGATTTCCCTTTCAAGTCAGGCTTTCTAAATAAACAAGTTTCAACTCAAAATATGGTACTACAGTGAACTACCTTCCCTTCATTGACCTTATCCCTCAAAATGCAACTGCTGCTCCTACAATACAACTTGAAGATTCTTCTGCAGTAAACCTCACTAATGGAGATGTAAGAGCTGAGTTTGGAGGAGATGTGGTGATTGAACAACATTTTAGTGAGCTGAATCATGACTCAATGACATACAATGAAACAATAGAAGTTCAGGAGACTGGGGTTGACAATCAAAATGTAGCAGGAGAAACAAACTTCCAAGATAGAAATATGGCTGAGATCACTGGACATCAGATGATCATTAGAAGTAAGGCATGAATCTTCAAGCCAAAAATCTACACAAGTCTAACAGTTGTTGTAACAGCTGATGAAATGACAATGACTGAGCCAGCTAATGCAGATGAGGCACTGTCAAATAGATGCTAGAAAGATGCTATGCAAGAAGAGTATAATGAACTTATGAAAAATGAGACATGGACACTAGTCCCACCTGAGGCTGGAATGAAAATCATTGGGAACAAGTGGGTATTTAAACTAAAATATGACACAAATGGGAAAGTAGCAGGGTACAAGGCCAAGCTAGTTGCTAAGGGATTTTTCCAAACTCCTGGTATTGATTTTAGTGAGACATTCAGCCTTGTTATTAAGGCTTCAACCCTGAAGATTATTTTAACACTTGTTGTGTCTAAAGAGTGGCAGATCAGACAGGTTGATATAAACAATGCTTTTCTTAATGGCAATCTAAATGAGGCGGTTTACATGGATCAACCACATGGCTTTATTGATGGAAAACATCTTGATTATGTAAAGCTAAAAAAGGCTCTATATGGCTTAAGACAAGCCCCAAGGGCTTGGCATGATACACGAAAACACACCTTGTTGGAGTGGAACTTCAGACAATTTTCTCTTTTTTCTTGCAAAGGAAAATGACATCTTATTTGCTTTGATATATGTAGATGATATATTTATAACATGCAACAATGATCAGCAACTGCAAGAGTTCATTGACAAGTTGAATCTCACCTTTGCTCTTAAAGATATTGGGAAACTAAGCCAGTTCTTGGGAATTGAAGTTCAAAGAAATGTAGCTGGAATACACCCGAAGCAAATGAGATATACAATGGAACTACTAAAGAGATTTGGTTATGAAAGTTTGAAGCCTAGCCTAACACCTATGGCTGCACGGAAACTAATTTCCAAAAATGAAGGACAAGCAATGAAGGATCCTTCTCTATTCAGAAGTGCCATAGGAGGTCTCCAATATCTCATACATACTAGGCCAGACTTAACTTATTCTGTGACTAGATTAAGTCAGTTCCTCCAGGCACCAACTGACATTCATTGGAAGTTACTTAAGAGGGTATTCAGGTATTTGAAAGGCACCTTAAACTATGGGCTATCTATACAAAAGAATGATATGTTTCACATCACAGCCTTCACTGATTCTGACTAGGCATCTTACCCAGATGATAGATGATCAACAGCTGGATATTGTGTCTCGTATTATAGTGGTCTAAGAAATAGAACGTAGTTGCAAGGTCTAGTACAGAAGCCGAATACAGAGCTTTAGCTCACTGTGCTGCAGAAATAAGATGGATTCAATCCTTATTTGAATTGGGAATTCCACAGCAACTGATTCCAGTTATCTGGTGTGACAGCCTAAGTGCAAATGCCTTGGCTTTAAATCCTGTATACCATGCTCGATAAATTAATATTCGATAAATTAATAATGTCGCTTAAGTAATAAATTTTTTTGGTCCCAGCTTGTGTCACTTTACTAAGTTAATAATCCAGCCAAATGTATAAGAAATAATTATTTTTGAAATTGTTTAAAGTCCAATGAATATATAAAATAATAATTGCTTAAATTAATAAAATTTCATACTAATACAAATTAATAAATTTTTAATTAGACAATATGTTTTTCAATTCACCTCTTTTTCAAAATATGCATATAAAGTTTTTTGCTATTTCTTTGCATTCAAACCAAACTGAACTTCATCCTTAATTTTGCAATGCACGTACTACATTTAGCATATTTTTTATTTATTTTATACAAAGTAATTATTTAAGGTTACATCTGCTTGAAATGCCTCTTTTGAAAAAGACAATTGATAAAACATAACTATCATCTCCATCACGATCATCATTGATAGGTTTATTGAGTACCTCTTGAATAATATTTTCATCAGTAGAAGAATCCACCACTGCGTCATTTTCACTAGAATAGTTTAAAAGTGCTTAACATTCATCACATTTCTATAGCTTATATCAGAAATGGATTCACGCAATCCATTGATTTTTTCATCTTCTCTAACATTTTTGTTCATTAGTAATGTCATTTGACCAAATCTTGCAATGCCGAAAACAATTTGCCATTGTTGTTGTCTTCACATCAAAATTCCAAGCAATGTTAGCACAATTAATAATATTCAAAATATTAATTTTTTCAGGATTTGATATCTAATTCACCAACCTGGTTCGGGAACATTGTTTTGTTCTGACCAAAGCTTGCAATGCCGAAAACAATTTGCAATAGTTGTTGTCTTCACATCATTTTTCCAGGCCACATTAATAAAATTGATAGCATTCATCATCTTGTCAAACCAACAAACAAACTCTTGAATAAGAAATCACTTATTTTTACTTTCCTATTTGCTTGATAATAACAATTAAGATTGTTCATATTCACTTTTTTAAAACATGATCTAGGATTAGCAAAGTTACCAATAATCCAAAACGATACTTTGTCTGAACTGTCACCAATGCAACAAACAACAATTAATACTCTATAAATTAATAAATATTCATTTATTGATAAATTAATAAGTTATTCATTTATCAATAAATTAATAACCCCTCTAAAATAATAATTTTTCTTCATCCCAACATTATTATTTTATAGAGGTTTTACTGTATTTATAGATAAATTTGTAACTACTATTCATAACCACCCGTTATCTTAAATAAAAAAATAAAAATAAAATAGTTACCAATTTTGAAAAGTATGATGGGCCTCTTTCAAGGGCTTCTTTTAAGTGGGCTTTAGTACACTTTAATTTTAATAAACTTATTGGGCTAATTATTCAAAATTGACCCAATCTGATAATTATTATATTTTATTTTTATATGTCTACATAGATAATGACAACTATAGAAACCTACACAAAGTATTAACTCTAATATATCTTGTATGTTAGATTGTAATAACTCTGCCATGTTGTATTTTATATTAAATTTTATCCTACAATAATAGTTAGTTTAGATTATGTATTAGTTCTGGTTTATCTAGATTTCTCATATACTTCTAGTTTAGTTAGGTTTCTCTTGTACTCACTATAAATATTGGACTCCATGAATACAATTGAAAGCAATTGACTACGACTTTATGAGATACAATGATGGCTCAAATCAATGTCCCCCACCAAAAATCTCCATAAATGGTGTCAAAACCCTCCAACTAACATTTTGCACCCGGTTGATTTTTTAATAGTTTTTAATAAAAGTTGATGAAACATGTAATTGAAAACTTGATAAAAGTCATGGATCCCACAAAATGTGGGGTTAAAGATTAGTTATTTTTTTTTCTATTAAAGGAAGGTGGTACCTCTAAGATTTTATTAATATGCGCTCACTTGTGGCGGAGGAATACCGTAGTTACATGAAAATAATGAAAGCAATAAATGTTGAAGTACTACTTCCGTTACAGTTAAAATAAACGACGAAGAGTAAAGCAGTAAACTAAGGCAAAACTGGCAATCCATGTTTGTCAATTTGTACTAATGTCCTAATATGTCATGGTAGCTCATGTAGTCCTGATATCGTTGATGATCACAACCATCTGCAGCAAAAGCATCTGCAACCTATTTTCCTTCTCTGTAAATGCAAGAAACTGTATCTCTGCCGAATGATATGATATATGTGATACATCTGAGTATGTCCTGAATAGCCCATAGTCCTCCTTCTCTAATGATGCAGTGAATAACCACTATAGAATCAGACTCTATCCAAATTGCTGAAAAACCAAGTCCTTGAACTAGTAAAATCCCATCAAGAATAGTCCGGAACTCTGCCTTTAATATCAAGCATGGTCTATACGAAGCTGAGAAAACCTTGATACAGTGTCCTGTGCGGTCTCTGGAGACGCCTCCACCACTCACAAAACCATCATTGACGCATGCAACAGTATTGATCTTGACAGATCCGACTAATGGAGTATGCCACCAAATTAGAATAGGGGAAATGGGGAAGGGGCTCTATAAAAATACCAAATATGAGTGTAAGTGTCAAATTCTCTCGCCAATGCATCACTCGAAACAATCCTCCCATATGAAGCAAAGAGATCATGACTTATCGTGATGTTTGGATTATGTTCACCACTATATAAGCCAATCATCATTTATTGAAAGTTCCAATTCCATTACCAGATATCTCCAACTAGTCAAAAATAAAGCTGATGAATTAGCCCTCATTGATTCTCCCACTCACTATGAAGAACTATCCCTTAAAATATTGGACGGATGTTGGGAATATTGTATCGTAAGTGTACAATATCTTGAACAAATAATGTATTGGACTTAGGAGTTCAGATTATCATTCCCACAGATACTATTATTTAACCGTTAATGATAAGTATATTTTATACACTTATTTGGGGTCTAAAATATAGATATTTGGTAGTTCTTTTGATAAAATATATTTTAAATTGTTGTATTTTATGTTATATAAGTAAAACTCTATAGTTGAACAAAGAATTAGAAGAAACAAAGGAAAAATCAAGGAAAGTGTGAAATCCAAAGTATGGGGAACAACTTGCAACAATCCGATAATTGACTCGAACCAAAAAATGAATATCAAATATGCCAAAGGTTCAATTGGATGCAATTGGAAGCAAAAGGGACGGAATATAGCTGAAGTATTCTCACAAATCAATTTCTAGCTGAAAAAGTAATGTTCTAGATTTTTAGCCTCAATCTAGACCCATTTTTCGGATAGCAAGCGTTCGAACGGGAGACAATTTAATCTAGAAAATTATAGCCATTTGAATTATTATTCCAATGCACTTTGAATAATCTCAATCGGATATCGAGAGAGAAAATTATCACCAAAATATCGAAACCTGCCCATGGACGAATCGACGCGAACTGGTGCGAGTGTGCAGGCTATTTCCATAGACGAATCAACCGTTTCCTTTTTCGATTCAAACTAAAATTTGTAAGGATTTTTACAAGATTTTTTTGCCTAAACTTGACCTATATACACACCTGGACATCTCCTACATAAAGGTCTCAACATTCATTCATCGAAACAATAAAAAATCAAGTGCTATTTCTTGAAAAACTGCGAAGCTTCTTCAATAAAAAAAATCAAGTGCTATTTGCAAGAATCTAATCAAGGGAAGCTTCTACATTGATTTTTGGGTAAGAATTTGAAGACTAAATCAAGATTCATCAAGAACCTCGTGAAGAAAATCATGAAATTCAAGATCCTTTCTTTTATTCAATTTTATTGATTTCCGGGTGATATATTCTCAAACAATTATTAGTTTTTATAACTTTGCTATGCTAGGCTAACTCTCTAGATACTAGGAGTAGATGAACCATTGTTACGATGTTTTGATATTAATTAATTATTTTGACGTCTAAATTTATGTATTGATTGGATGTTATTATTATTTTCGCCGACTCTTCAATTAATTTAGCTACTAATTGGGATGATATATTGTAATTTGTTGTTATGAAAAGAGACAACATGTTTTTAACTGAGATAATAAATAATGTGAAGTTCGATAGGAGATAGAAATATACTTCTATGCTTGAAATAACTTGTGTATGTGTTCTAAATCTTTTAATACATTTGTCATGTTTGCAATCTTCATTGAGAGAGAGAAAATGTCACATGATTGAAATATATTTCATCACTATCGAGAGAGGTTTTCATTTAAAGCGGAATATTGATCAACAACTATTCACACATATTTGTCAAAATGGTTAATTGTATTGAAAATGGATTGATTAACAATGGAGATTCAAAGTCTTAGAATTGTTCTCACATATTTGATAAAAACTCATTTGATTTAACCTTAGAAATAGATAGTTTAATTTGTAGATTATAATAAATATATCAAAACTTGTTTACTATTCAATTAAAGTTTTTATTAAGTTTAACTCAATTAAGCATAGTTCTCCTAGGTTTAACACACTATTCAATAATTTATTATTTGATTGATATACCGTGCACTTGCAAAAAATAAAAAGATTAGTTAATGTACTACTCCTAACTCATATTCGAATAAAAGAAATTAAAATTGGTTCAGTTAAGTTCTTAAAAACGTTACTTATACTAAATCTATCAAAAAGTACTTAATTAAATCAAATTGGGATTGTTACGTATGAATGAGAATGTTAAGATTAGCAATTTCACCGTAATTATCACCTTTAATTTATCTCAACCGTGTTCAAATTAATCCTATTTAGTCAAGTCAATTCATCATATGTAGGTGAATCCAAATAAGCCTTAACTAAATACATTGAAGTTACTAAAAATTCAATCAATGACTATGACTACCATATAAGCATATATCTACCGTTTTATCCAGATTTTCGGATTCTACTATGTGATCTAAATTTCTAACTCACATCTTGGTTATTTACAAATTCATACATCTTTGAATCAGTGATCAATTAATTCAAAGCATGAAGAACTATAAATAGAATCAACACATTAAAATTTAACTACCAGAAACTTGACAATTGAAATTGAAGGATCACACGAGGTTACCTTATTTGTCCTAACTGTGAATATAGTTTCACATAATTATGAAATAAAAAAAAACTAGATAGAATTGAGTGCATCCCCGAGTTTCAAAATGAAGACGAAGAAAAGTAGACGATCTTGCACCAAATATTTCCATTTGTGAAGCCCCCATCTTGAAATCCTTGATTTTTCACTCTACATCTTGAATTGTATGTGTTTCTCTCTCTAAATTGTGCCACCAATTGAAAAGAATGAATAAAACTATAGATAATAATCGTAATAAGATTGAATTTTGTGCCTTAAATCATATCCAGTGTCGAAATTGAGTTGAAATAGGGAAATAACATTTGGCCCCCATTTATCTCCATACGATCACACTGTTGAAAATAGTGCAATCGCGTGGCATGATCTCATTGGTTGCTATATTTTTAATTTGCTTGGCCATAATTCTTTGCAGGTTGTTCAATTCAACCCTTGGATTTTTTTCCACTCAGCACAAGTCTTATTCTAATTGCACGTGGCCCTAACTCTCATTCACCACTTCATTCGTTTGTCAAGGCCAATCCCCACCGTTGTAAATGTCGCTGCCAACTTTGCGAGATACATGGACATTCAGTTTGCTTCTGCCAACTCTTGTTTGGGAACTACCTCCTTCCATACCCAGTAGCCAATTTCCACCATCATCTCCGGCCTGACCATCTCAGCTACACACGGCCTCTTCAATCTCCAACCCACAATCTGTCCCTTATTAGCCAATATAATAGCCCAGTGCTCACTATGTTACTCTGGCCTTGCACCCATCTCATTCTTTGCTCATGGACTCTGGTGCCATATCATCGGAAATGATCTTAAAAACTTGTCCCAGCAATCACCATATATCGGCAAGGATTCTATGATGATTGTGTTGGGAAAAATATTAATGTCACGTGGACCGACGTATGTAATTAATTGTGTATAAATGATATTTGAAAGTTAAGCTCAAAAATAATGGAAAATTAGGCTACATACCCCATAAAAATAAGTATTTTAATTAATATATTGTAAACTAATTAAACATTTTAAACAAGTAAAAACTACGTCCTAGTCCTAAACTATTAACTAAAACTTGTTGGATATTTTCAACATATACGGGACCACACGTTGTATATCAAAATGTGTGGTGCTATTATTTAAATGATATTAGTCAATATAGTGATCCGATAATGATATATTGTAACTCATGGGTATTAGATTTTATGGAATTATAGTGTAGCGCCCGGAGTGTTGTTTTAAATTGATGCGGGGCCTATTGGAAGCAATTGAAAGCTAGGGACTGT
>CAIGRK010383097.1:0-12414 GCA_903798315.1 Fraxinus greggii | reverse complement strand
CTCTACAATGAACTGCGACAGATGTTTTGCTACTTCAATGCCCATGAAAAAGAAAGGAAACGAAAGAATATTATCTTAAGCTGGTCCAAAGAGTCCACTGCGGTGGCAACTGAAATCCACCCAATAATGTTACCTTTGCTTAATGTTGCTGGTGATCTAACTGGATTAGATTTCTTACTTAGTAGTAGACCAAAAAGATTACGGTGGTGAGAAATCCACAAGCCAATATGATCTAATGTAGTAATGTTTAAAGAGATCCCAGGGGGATGACGCAAAAGGAACGAGTTTCAGAAATTCCACAATTACGCAAAGCCCCTAAGAGTTCCCAATTTATAATTATTTAAAAGAGAGGAAAGGATTCTCCCCTTCTTTGACGTCTGTGATTATGCAAAACAATGAACTCCGGACGTTCATAACTCTAGTGAATCTGGCAAAGGCTAGGATTGGAAAGTACAACAGATTTCGAATATAGAGATCCAAAAGAAACATTACTGTGCCAGGACTGCATCAGGAAATCCTCACAATCTCTCCCGCAATAACTTCTGCAGGTGGCCAGCCACGATTAAGCAATATCCAAGAGTTGAAAGAATCGAGGAAAAGATGCGCATAGCTGTTGCACTCTGCTGCTCATCACACATTGTCACCTGGTTCTCTGATTTGTAGTGTTGTCCTAGATAGGCTAGCTTCCAATTCATTTAACTCGTCCATGTCAAGATCATCGTCATCGTCATCGTCATCCTCATCCTCTTCCTCTGCGTTGTCATCATTATCAGGAATATCTTCACGTGTAGACGTGGAAGAATTTGGCCTATCTGTGGAATAATCTTTATCGACCTGATATAGATGGATATTCTCAGCAAATGCTACTGAAATTACTAAATTATTAACATCATAGAGGATGTATAGAACTGTGAGGAGAAAGTAAAAACATCGACTTCCTAGATTGCAGGTCATTAAAATTGAATCTAATGAGAATTACTTGAATGGCTAAGGCAATAAGTCATGCCTATAAAGAGTAGAAACACTGCTCTAACGCACTTTTTTGACTTTCAGTCATTACAGATTATGTGGGCAGAACAATCAAACATTGAAAGACTTTAGAGCCCACATAACAGGTAACACAACACATCAATGAGCATGATTAATAAGAGTAACCATAATTTCCAAAACAACAAATAAGATGCAATAGTATTCTTTCTAGTTCAACTTCACCCATGTCACGGCAAGTTTTGTTTCTTCTTCTGAGATAGATTCCATGAGTATCTACAAACACTTCTAAGATTTGGTTGGAGGAAATTGTATGGAAAATACATGAGGAAGTTTTGCAATATTTCAGAAGATATAACAGAAATGATGTGGGAGCCATGCAAGTGGGGATTTTAAACCCCTTTTCCAACCCTTGAAAAGTAGAGAAGGCAAGTGGCTCTCTCTCTCTCTTAGATTTATTAAAAGTGATTTATGTTCCACGCCTCCACCTAGGTTTTCTTCTTACAAAAATTAAGCACCATCCATTTCCTTCTTTATTCCGACTCCCTAATAAAGGAGAAAATCCTATCTTCTCTATCTTCTTTTGCAACTCAACTGTTGTCTTCTTTCTTTCTTCCTACTTTAGTAATATGAAAAACTATCTTTCCTCCTATTCTCTTCTTGAAGTTATTCTCTGCAAAATCTGCAGAATGCACCATAGATACCAATTGGGTCCTATTTTGAAGCGATTGAACTATATGGTCAGAACACAATGTTATACCACGTGTCTTATCAATTTCAGTGTTCAGTGGGTCAGAAAGGTATAAGACTGAATGCAACGAAGGGGGTATAAGAGTGTAACAGGGTGCATGCTCAACACCATTGGCAATTCCAAGGGCCAATGGATATCGGCCTTTCCGCCTCAAAATTTGAAAGCAATAGAGAATAAGCGGCAAAAGCATTAATACGCTGCAATCAAGTTTATCAATGACATGAGCAACAAATTGTACTTGCCTTGCGTCATGCCAAAGTTACATGGCCTGTCAGTGCTATAGGGGCCAATGCTCAGGGCTATCATTGCCAGAGCTAGCACTAAGTCCAAATAAAGCCAGCATCAGACCAAACACTGCTGGCCACTTATAAGCATGCATTGCCGCGTGTACATTGCTCATTGTCTCAACCAATGGACTAGGCTGAGCAACATGCGAATCTTAAAGAGACAAGATATAACATAAGAATTCACTTAAACCTCCTATAGTAAACTAGGGATCCATTGCACTCTGTTACACTTGATATACAAGTATCAAAAAAAGTGACAATTTCAGACATCTATGAGGGGGGTACACTAGATCTAAATGGATCAAACAGTATTTACTTCACACAAACATATGATAACTAAACGGACCAACATAACTTAAGGTTGCAGGAACATCACTTGGCTTAAGCTAAGAAATGGGACAAAAGTTATCTTGATCTTTTGACAAAAAAAGAAAACTTGTGTTTGATTAGGTTATCAGTTAACCTCAATGAAGAGCAGCACCTGGAGTGGCTTAGCTGTCCACATTCCCTGAGGCTGACAACAATGGAACTTTTGGCATTATTATCAATATTGTTTTTAAATCAATTTATACATCTATATCACCAATTGTGATGCATCCAGGATGAGAATCTAACTCTCCTCGTTTTTTAGGCTGGCCCTTATGAAATGAGATTGTAATTGAATCAGGCTCCCTTAAATCTCATCTTATATTCCTCCATCCTCAGAACCACCCCGTCCCAGAAAATATTAAATAAACAAATAATATTGTGTGTGATTGTTTGTTGTGGGTGGGGGGGAAAGATTTTTTAACTTTTGTACCTGATTGTAGAATTTAATGAAATCTGCATCAAGTATTTGATAAAACATAACAGGGCAAACAGAAAAATAGTGACCTTTTGCTGAGTATCTGGTTCGTCTTCTCTTTGGTATTTGTCATAGGCCTCAGCATCATCCACAAACAAGCTAGCGTCTGACAAGAACAATTCACGACCACTGCAATAGATAGGGAAAAAATATGAAGTGAATGCTTAATGCAAATAAAGGAACGCGAGCAAAAATAGCTGAATGGAGACATGTAACTGTGTAAGCAGATAATGGATACCTCATTCGGTCATTCTTAGCTCTCTCTGCCCTCAATGCAGCCAAGCCAGCTTCTCTCTCTTCCATCTTCTTCTTCTTCCATTGCATGAATAACTCCGGAGTCATAGGAGTTGTAGTAGCAACCTTCGCACGCTGGAAATAGAAAATTAAACCTGTCAGCATGATAAATTTACAGTTTTGGGGAGGCAGAAGAGAATGGCAATTGATACATGTATAATAGAAATGCAATACAAGTAGTTCATGACATTGAAAGTCATTGCTGATTTCCAAAAGAACCTGATTTTCTATCTCTTCCTCTATGGTTATCTTTTCAGTTTCTTCCTCTATCAGAGCCTTCATCTGAGATTTTACAACATATCCAGGAGGAAGTGCATGCCTGTATTGGCAGTCTTTACCACCATTTGGGCATACCCAGAACCATCCGTACTGCTTCTTCTCTACTGCTTCCAAGAAGTATTTACATACCTGCCAAAAGAACCATAAATATGATAGAGCTGTAGCAGATTTGGTGTTTCAATTATCAAATCATGATGTGGGGGTAAAATATGAAAGGGAAAGGAACAAGAAGTACGACTAAGGAAAATTTGAGAGAGAGATAATGAGTGAAGGCAATGTGACAAACAGTTGATGCCCCCAAGAATTAAAAGAAAAATAGGTATGGAATTCATGCTCTTCCACTACATTCACAAAGTTATACAAGATCACCAGATTCTGGTCTAGTTTGCAACATTTTGTATTATTAGGCCTGATTTTCATTCCCTGAAAATTATATAGTGTCAAAAGAAGGGTCCAATGGAGGAAGAATTTTACCTTCGAAGATGTAGAAAACCAGTGATGAGAGATATTATATAGAAGACTTTCTAATCAAATAATTATTTTAAGAAACGTAATTAGGATTTTATTTTATAGGTTTTATAGTATTTTATATTATTTCTTTAACCATTTTCCAACTTAAATTAGGTTACTTGCAACTTTATAAGAGTGAGACTTGATTATTGATTAAACTAATATCTTCTCCCTCTAAATTCTTTCTATTCTCTTCCTTCTCTTTTCTTCTCTTTTTCTTTCTTTCTTCTACAAGTCTTGTTCTTTCTCTATTGCGTTCGGAATCAACTAGACTCCAGAAAATTGTTCCTACTTAAACATGTTCAGCCACTTCTCCATTTTCCAGTTGGGAAAAGTTTTAACAACAGCAACTTTTTGTCTTACTAACATTAAATTATTTTCATTAGTATCATAGAGAAATTAAAAACCTATTATGCGTACTATAATATTCACTGTTGTTAAATAAAGCTGTTTTTACGCTTCATACATGCTAGATTGTGTGTATTATACAGAAATTTTGCCAATTGACTGACGGGAAAAAATTGATACATTTTCTTTTGTGTATACTCAATCTAATTTATATACCAGTAAAAGGAAAACCGCAAATTTACAATATGACATGGATATATAGTTTTATATTATTTTATTACGAGCTGTTGATGCTCTAGGCTTTGACTCTCCCCGTGGTAGATTAAAGGGGGAGACCAAGTAATTGCTGCGCCTTCTTCCCTTCTGTCTTTTAACATTTATCCTCCAAAATCAATCGCAGACAAAGTAATGCATTACCTTTTCCGATAAGAAACAAATTTTGACTGTATTTTACTCATAGTATGTATTCTTGTATATGATGAAAATTTTGCTTCATTTTCAATCTTGGAAAAATTAATCGACGGAATGGTTAAAAAAAAAAATTGCAAATCTCATCCGCAGCATTTCTGGTGGTTTTGAGAAACGCACTTTCCTCAAATATCTGAATCTACTTATTTCTCAGAAACTATTTTAGGCGATATACAAGTTTATATTGCAAAATGGATGCATATGCTACATAGATTCCATCTATTTCGGATTATTTCATGCTGCTTCTGCCATAACTTTTACCATGTCTATACGTAATATCTGTCAACCGTGTTAAAAATCCTATATAGGAGATTCACAAATTCCAAGAGATAAATGATCAGAAAGACACTTGAGAACTAACGATGACGATTATAAAAATAATAATTAAAAGTGAAGCATAAAATTCTAAAAAAGTAGAACACTGGCATTCACCCCAAAGATTGTAACTGTGAAATATAAATAGTGAACTGAATGATGAAGACTTACTATATCAGTAGGCTTATTCTTGTTGTATTCATTGCTCTTGGATGCAACAACCTTCTCCAGTGTCTCCTGATCCCAGTCCTCCATTGTTTCTTGTCCTTTTTTGAAGCAAAGCAATGAACACCCAAAACACAAGTCAAAATTAAAGGGAAATATCCAAACTAACAAGATCAGAAACATCGGATAACTAAAGTAGGAGTTCAGCATACTAACCTTCGTCGCGCTTATCGCTATAAACATCAATCTTCTCTCCTTTCCTCTGGACACTCAAATCATGTGAGAACTTGCACTTAAAACCCTTAGCACACTGTCCCACTTTGAAAAACTCACACACGATCGACTTCGGATCAACACCTGAATACATCAAACCGTTCTATATCAATTAACTGAGTCAACCATGCATCTCAATCACAGAATGAACAAGCATAATAAACCCACAACATTACCAATTCTATATTTCTATTAAAAATGAGTTTCCAACTTACCCACAAAAAAATTAATAAATACCAAATGCACCAGAAAAACTAGAATAAGCAAAAAGAGCTATAGACGAGCATTCAATACTCACTAATGTTTGGACACATGAAGCGACATGTCAACTTCATAAAAACATATTTGAGCTTATACTATACATCAACAAAATATATTTCTAAAATACTTATTAAAAGTAAGTCAGAGAAATCACCAACGGGGACTTTGGGCTGACTGACAGCAACTTTAAATAATTCATTGAGCTCCTTTTCTTTTGCCTTCTCTTCCTCTTTCTTCTTCTGTAATTTTCCAGAAAATGCTAAACAGATTAATAATTACTCAATACTCGATGACTACCATATAAAGCGCATATACATCCACGTGTTTGTGAGTGGTATGAATTGGGGTCGGAGGAAAACCTTGGCATTGATTTTACTGGGGTCAGGTTTGGGCTGGACTGATTGTTGGAGGGAGTGGACGTATTTCTGGACATTCTTGGACTTGTTCTTGTTCTTCAATCCGAATGTCTTGTCCTCTACTACCTTCTGCTTCTTCGCCAAATCCACTTTAGATTGCTGTTTTGGAGGCATTTTCACTCTCTTCTTTTCTTGAGTGATAAATCTCTAACCAGACAATCGATTGAGTGGCGTGGCGAGTTAGGTTTGGCTTGGCTGTGGCAATACAGAATGCTTCGGCTTCGAGAAACTACGATACTTCGATGAATTACCAAATGAGCCGTTACTCGTCTCGAACCCTCGCACTCGGCAGGAAAAGTAAAATAAATCAAGGGATAATTGCAGCAAAAGTTCCAGACTTTTGAAACATTTTTTTCAAATATTTGATTTATTGCAGTTTTCATCCTTAACCTTTCCAAATATTGTAGATGAAGTCCTTTTGGACGGTTTTCATCCATAATTTTGTCGGTTGATCAAAAATTTAACTTTAATTACATTTTTAATATTTTAAAAATAGGTAAAAGAGTAACTTTTCATTTATACACACATCATCGTCTTCTTCCTCTCAACTCTCACTCCACCCCCACCTCAAACCCAAAATCCACACCGACCACCGACCACCTTCTCCTCCACCAACCACCTACTGCCGATCGTTTTTATTTGACAATAAATGTCTGACATAAATTATCTCATGCTCAGAACCGGGCATTATACAAATTTGGAAAAACTAGGAAATGTAGGAAATGAATTAATTTTAAAGCAAATTTGTTTCTGGATTCTCAATATATCCCATAAATGCCTTCTATTGGGCTGGACTGATTGTTGGAGGGAGTGGACGTATTTCTGGACATTCTTGGACTTGTTCTTGTTCTTCAATCCGAATGTCTTGTCCTCTACTACCTTCTGCTTCTTTGCTAAATCCGCTTTAGATTGCTTTGGAGGCATTTTCGCTCTCTTCTTTTCTCGTGAAATAAATCTCTAATCAGAAAATCGATTGAACAATTGTTCAATATAGATTATGAATTTAATCGATACAGATATCTGCGTATAATAAATATTTTGCGTTCAGCGATTGTAGGCGTTGGGGTGGCCGGAGGGGGAGGAGCTCTGTGTTGGTGTGTGGCGTGGCCACGGACGGGTTTAGGTTTGGGTGCGGCAATACGAAATGTTCCGGCTTCGAGAAACTACGTTGTTCCGTGAAAATTACAAAATGAGCCCTTACCCATTCTTGTACCGTAGTACTACGATGTAGGAAAAATTAAAGTAAATTAATAATTTACGGAGTTAGTGTTTAGCTGTGTTTGAGTGTCGTTATTTTAAAAGAATGTATTTTAAAATAATAAATTAGTGGAGAACGTACAATTAAAAAATAAAAAAAATTATTAATATGATAGAAAATATTATTTTAATGATCACTCAACACATGGTTACTCACTAAATCACTCAACATAGGGTTACTCGCTAAACTTCCACTCAATGAATTTTGTACGTTTGTACTCCATCCGCTACCCTAAAAAATTTGTTACCTTATTCTTTGACGTCACTAACAAAAATCTTATGTGACAAGTTATGATCGTTAAAAAATTACAATTCAACCAAATCATTATTTCATTACTCATCTAATTTAAACATGGTTACAGTTTACTCATCAAATTTCAAAATATTTCACAATGGTCATTCTAGAAACTTTACAACGTAAAATAGCGTCATCTTTCATATTTAATTCCCTTTATTATTATTGTATCGCACAAAAATTCCATGCGACAAATCACAATCATTAAAAAAATTATAATTAAATTAAATTATCAACTCACCAAATTCATCATACGTGAAACGTGACTTCCACTGCCACATAAACTTTTTTTTAAAATCCAATAAAACTTCTTTAATTTCAGCCCTAAAAAACCCAACCCCCAATTTACTTATCTTTCATACTTACAACTAAATTGTGTAATAAGGCGAATCGATTATTGAGAAGGATGAGAGAGGCTAATAAATATAAAGTCCTATCCCTCAATTGTACTATGTGCTCGATGCTTCTCTAATTTCAATCTTCAATTTTTGCAGGCATATATCAATGAAATGTCATCAAACTCTGGCTGAATTGATGAACGGAGAACAACAAATATGAGCACAACCCATAGGTATTCTAGCCATACACCAACCGTCGAAGTTCGATGACATTCCTACATCAAATAATTGGATATGCACCCGAGAAAATGGAAGATTGGAATGAGAGAAACGTCGAGCACATGGTACAATTGGGGATAGGGTTTTATAAATAGTAGCTTCTCGCATCTTTCTCAACAATCAGTTTTGTCTTATTACACAATTTAGCTGTACATAGATGAGATGAGTGAATTGAGAGCTATGATTTTTTAAAGATGAAATTAGGGACACTTTATTGAGGGTCCGTTTGGGTCACGTTATTATAGAATGAGAATGAAAAATATAGACGTTATTGGGCTCCACATAAGAGATAGAAATTCAAAATTGATGACTTAATGTGATGGATAACAATCATATTTTTCATTTTTATGGATGAAGTATGAGAAACAAAAAGGGGATGAGTTTTTAAAAAAGTATACGTGGTCCTAAAAGTCAAGTTTCACATATAGTGATTTTAGTGAGTTGATGATTTGACTGAGTGTAACTTTTTTAACTACTGTAATTTACCACGTAAAATTTCCCTACAATACATTAGCAACAAAATGAACGAAATATCATGGATGAAGTGCAACATCTCAAAAAATGAATGATTGTTGAGAAGCATTTTGAAACTTGATGAGTAAACTCTAAACTACTACAAGTTGGATGGGTAATGAAATAAAGATTTGGCTGAATTGTATTTTTTTAACAACCGTAACTTACCACGTGAAATTTCCATTATCCACGTTAGCAAACAAGATGAAGAATTTTTGAGCGGGTGGATGGAGTGCAGCAGACAAAGATTAGTGAATACTGCGAAACACTTTGAAATTTAGTGAGTAAATCATGATTACAATATAAGTTGGGTGATTATTGAAGCAACTAACTCTAATTCAGGTCTTAATTTTTCCAAAATTCATTTTCAATCATATTCTACTATAAAATAATTTTAAACTTAATTCAAAAAATTTTCTTATTTTTTAATCAAATATTCTTAAAAAAATCACTATTTTAAAACATATTTTCCTCCAAAAATAGGCTCAAATATATTATTAGTAATTTTTTTAGTAAATGGTTAATAAATTGATAGTATTTGTCAATGTACAATTGTAATTAAGGACGTGCTTGAACCACATTATTTTGAAAGAATGTATTTTGAAATAGTAGATTGATGGAGAATTTGTGGTTGAAAGAAAAGGAAAAGTTATTGATGTGATAAAAAATATTATTTTATTGAAGAATGTGTGGTTGAAAATGAGTAGAAGAATGAGAATTAGAATTTTAATGTAACTTATACATGGGCTTAGCAATATAAAAAAGTCCATTATTGTTAAAACATTTAAAAAAAAAAAAAAGGTCCAAGCAACCTAACCTAGCCCATGAACAATCCCAAATTTATGTATTTAATCCTCTACGGCTTTCGATCATGTATTAAAGGTTAGAAAAGGTTTAAACTATATTTATATCTAATTTAATAGTAAAAATTTATTATTAATTGTAGTATTTATAATTTTGATAATTAATTTTTTGTTTAAAACTTAAAATGTGTAAAGTTTGATAGATTTTCAAAGGTATGCGTTATTTATTTATGAGGAAATTGAGAAAAAGTCCCTTTTTGACATCCCATTTTGAAAAAATGACCAAAATTCGTATGTTTTGCTGCCATGGCAAAAATTATAAAAAAAACATTGAATACATAGGCTTAGTTAAACTATGGATCTTATGAATGATCATGCTAAAAAATAGTAAATGGTTTTTTCAATTTATAATTATAATCAACTCAAAAAATGTGTGTGCACATCTAGGGCTGGGCAACCGGTCGAGCTTGCCTGATTTACGCTCAAACTCGATCCAACTCGACGAGCTTGATTTTGAGCTATTCCGAAAGAGAGAAATTCATGGATCAGTTATTATTTATCACCAAATCAATATTCCAAGAATGAAAATAATAAATTGTACCGTTGGAGCTCCAATTTCCCAAAAAGTGTGAGATGCAAGTCAACAAAAGAGGCCAAGTGGGGCCCTTCAACGGTACACATTTTTCTACAAATGGAGGAATAATGCCATCCAAACAGGGGCTTAGTTCCAAGACGTATTACATACATCCAAGCTATGGAGGATGATGCTAAAGTTGTTGATATGGAACTCAATAATTTTCTTGACTTTGCAGAGTGTGGTTGTTTAAATTGTATTTTCTTCTTTTAAACCCTAGAAAGCACCCATTGGGTTACTTACGTAATCTCAAATGTCTCTCGACATAGATAATTTTTAACGTGTTTAGGTTGATTAGAGGTTCGACTTCGTTTTCACCTATCTTTTAGTATTCCAGGCCCCGGAAAAATAAAGCTAGCTGAAGTCTAAGCACATGGACACATTGCATGTGCCTTACGATATCTAGACCTTTATATTTTTAAGTAGATTTTTTTATGTTTGAATGGAAGACACCTTCTCGAGAGTCGAGTCATTATCACTATCGTTATCATTATTATAGTCATATTTATGAGCTGGGGTTGGCTCACATAATTTCCTACCAATTTCAGTCAAGACTTTGTATTAGATAGCTACTGACGTGACTATTGAACGTGTGGCTTTAATTTGTAAAACATTATCATATTCGGATAATAATGTCCAAAATAGCTTTGGAGTCTATTTTGCCATTCATCGTCTTTATGTGCATTAATGGACTGATTGGTTAGTTCCAAAAGGGCCATCTCTTACGGTTCATGCATTCGTCATGGTTGTCTATTTCTATTGGATTGAAAAGACTTTGTACCAAGTTATCTAAATGATAGTTCTTCTCTTTTTAAAATAGGTAATAAATAATTAACCATATTTTTGCTTATGATTTTGTTGATCAAAACTCAAAAGCCATCTTGTAGGTATGGATCCTTTCAATAATTTATATGACATGCAAACAAGAAAAGACGAGTAAAAGGCTTCGTCAATATTTCCACCTAAAGCCCATACAAGTGGCATGTTTCATAATTTAAATTATGAGATTTTGTCAGAAGAATTTGACAGAAAGCTGGACATAATCGTATGTGGCAATAGATGATTGGATGGAAAATTTGATTGTATTAATGGAATGCCACGTAATATTATGTCAAATTTTATATAAACTTTGATATTTATGTGGTATGATTGTTTAAATTACACATGACAATTGATCAATAATGTTACATGTCACTAGAGTCCATACAAATGGCATCTTTGATATATAAAAAGTACACAGTTCATCAATATTTTCGCGTCTCTAAATTCCATACAAGTGGCACTACAAGAAACTATGGCTTTCTCAATCAACAAAAAGTTAGGCGGTTTCACGGGCTAATTAAAAATTCTTAGTCGGGCATACTTTCGTGGATCAGATTTTTCCTGACCAATTTTTGGTATGTTTGATATATAAAACCTACGCACGATAATTCATCAATATTGTTACATGTCTCTAGCGTTCAAACAAGTAGCATGTTTGGTATATAAAATGTAGACATGACAGTTCGTCAATGTTTTCACGTCTCTAGAGTCCATACAAGTGGCACTACGAGAAACTACGGCTTTCTCGATCAACCAAAAATTAGTTGGCGAAAACACTCTTTTATAGGCTAATAAAAATTCTCAGTCGAGGATACATTTGTTGGTATGTTTGATATATAAAACCTGCGCACGATAATTCATCAATATTGTTACATGTCTCTAGAGTTCAAACAAGTAGCATGTTTGGAATATAAAATGTACACGACAGTTCATCAATATTTTCATCAATATTATGACATGTGACATGTCTCTCTTAGTTAAACGTTATCAATCAAACATTTTTGTATAGCATTTAAAAGTTTTCGAAGTATAAAAATCTATAGGCAGCAATTGTAAAAAGCTACAAGGGTCGTTTGATTGCAAGTGTGAAAAATGGGTGGAAAGAAAATGAATTCCAGGAAATATAATTGCCAACAAATTGTTTTGCGGGAAATTGTTAATTAAGTGTGTTTGATTGGTATAATTTTCTACCCTGAAAATTTTTAAATTTTGTGTTTGTTTGTTTTTACATGGAAATCGTCCATTAAAGTGATTTTTTTACAATTGGTTATAAAA
>CAIGRK010383082.1:0-12495 GCA_903798315.1 Fraxinus greggii | reverse complement strand
TTGAAATGTAATTTTTATATGTAAGATTTATGAATTGTTCCCTTTATGTTTTGATGGAATCTAGCCTTAAACATGGCTCAATAGTGGACGTTGGATTTGTGGATTTTGGGCCCATATAAATAGGCCTCTCTAGCTATTTTCACACAATTTATTGGAGTGAAGCTTACTGTGGTGAACTTGATTTATTGTGAGGCAAATTTCTTTGAACATTTCTATTGACTGATTCTTGACTTAATTTTAGTGATTTGGGGCAGATTCTACATTGTTGAGTCTGCTCCAAATCACTAAAATTAAGTGAAGACAGAATACATTGTTGAGGAGGATTTAGAGCTCGTAGACTTCTGGACCCTTCATTGAATGAAAGATTCTTATGTTCGATTTATTTACTTTTCTGCGATTTTGCTTTTAGTACTGGGGACCAACAGTAGTATCAGAGCCTCAAATGTTTTTCAAGGAAGTTTTCTAGTTTGATTTGATGAAACCCTTAACTTTCTAAAAATCGTTCGATCTAGAATTTATTGTGGAAACAATTTTGTTTTCTAGATGAAACCTGTTTGTTCTGCCTTCAATTCAACTTTTGGTTAGATCCTTTCAAAATTTGGTTTTTGTGGGTTAGATTTGTAAAAATATTTAACGGTCCAAGTAATTTTCTGAGGTTTATAGTACTGTTTTTTTTTTTTTTAAACCTTGGTAACGCGTTCATAATCTTGTGAATCTTTGTGTTTTCACACTGATTTTTGGCAATTATTTAGTAACTCGCTATCAAGCTATAGTAATTCCAATTTACTCCGATTCCTGGTGATTTCTTTGACTCATTCCTGAGTTGTACTAAGTCATAATGACTCGCTGAGTTCTTGCATACTGTTTGGAAGCCTTGGTCCAATTCTGGTATTCTTTTATCTTCTACCATGTTCTAAAACCTTAGGTTTCAGGTTCTGGTATTCTCTAAACAATATTCTTTATTTTTCACTTGTATTCTGTCTTGTTCAATTGTGGTTATTAAGGTGATTGATCTACCTCTGTTTACCTTTATCCAAGATCACTTATGAGGATCTGAAAATCTGAGGAAACATTGGATTATAGGGCTCTCAACCCTTGAACCCATAGGATTATATAACGTCTGTGAATCATACTATATAATCTGCTTTACTATTTTCTGCAAAATTTTATGATAAGTAGATATCAACTTAATTTTATTGTAATTCTTTACTTAAAACTATGCAAAAACTGTAACTATTTCATCTTGCTTGATCCTGAAACACTCTTTGTGATACATACCCGTCTAGATGACTTTGTAAACATGAGTTCTGTACAAAAGTGAGGTTGAACTTTGGAATGGCATTGGAGACTTTAGTCTTTAACGCAAGAAAATGAGAGCTCTGTTATTACAACAAAAATATGTTGCTGCCCCATATTATAACTCTTAAAATAAATGGAAAGGCAAAATGAGAAGAACAAAGATAAGAATAAGACTAAAGTCAAGAAATGTAATTATTGTGGAAAGACTGAACATTTCGTGAAAAGTTGTTTCAAGAAAGCTTATGACATGAGAGTGAAATCAAACTCTAATAGGTCAACAGCTATAGGCGTTGTCCTTGTGACTGCAGCGGGAGAGAACTCAAACGAATGGGTTCTTGAATTTGGCTACACTTCTACTTGTGTCTCGTGAAAGAATGATTCACTGAATTTATTGATATAAATAGTGGACAAGTTCAGATAGAAAATGACATAAGTTATCAAAGGCGATGCGAAAACTTGACGTTTTTGCTTCAAAACAATCATATTCTGAAATTAACTAAAACTAGATATGTCCCTGACTTGCACAGAAACTTAATTTGTTTAGGGGATCTAGATAATAAATATGATATAAGGATTCATAAAAGTTTTACTAAAATCCAATTGAATGGTAAGGAAGTTATTTCCATTTCCAGAGTGAATGGGATTTACACTCGGGCTAAACCATAAGTTGGCAACAATTTTGCTGCTGTAAATCTACATTCTGACAAGTCTTTAATCTAGCATAAAAGGTTGGGCAACATAAGTGAAAAAAGACCCCAAATACTTAGCCTATGTTTGGACCTCATTTTTTCAAAACTCATTTTCAACCACACATTTTTCCATAAAACAATTTTACACGTAAATCCAAAAAAATTTCTTATTTTTTTGCCACACATTCTTCAACAAAATGCTATTTCAAAATGCATTTTGACCCAAAAATGTGACTTAAGAAAATAGGGTGTTTTGGAAAATATTAAAATTGAACACCTTAGATTTTGTGAATACTGTGTCATTGGAAAGCAGAATATAATGCCTTTTAAAACTGGGATTCACAAATCCACATCCATTCTTGGATATTTACATGCTGATCTCCGAGGACCAACACCTGTAAATACTCTTAGCAGGTTCAAGTTTTATCTACTTATGGACTTTTTTGCTAAAGGCAAAATTCAATACCTTTCAAAACTTTAAGTAATGGAAATTATTGATAGAAAATCAAACAAGAAAATTAAAGCATTAAGAACGGATAATGGACATAAATTCTGTGATTTTGAATTTGATTATTTTTTTAAAGGGTCTTGAATTCTGAGACATAGAACTGACATATACACCTCGGCAGAATTGTATAAATGAGAGGATGACTAAAACCTTATTAAAAATGTCAAACGTGTGCACTTAAGTTTTGATCTTCCCAGGCTATTCTAGGGAGAGGCCTTAAAAATTGCTACATATCTCATCAATAAGATTCCTTCTAGTGCTGTTAATTTTTAGGTCCCTAAACAAGTATGGTCTAATAAGCCTTCAGATCATTCTAGACTTAAGGTTTTTGATTGTGAAACCTATTCCCACCAAAGCGAAGGAAAATTTGAACCAATGTCCTCAAAATCTATTTTTCTGGAATATGGGGAAGAAACTAAATGGTATAGACTTTGGATTAAGAACGGAATGGCTTTAAGGTCATTATAAGTAGAAATATCATTTTTAATGAAAATGATATTCCTCGTGTTGTTTCTTCCAAGCATAAATCTGATAAAAATCCATTGGTTAAGGAAACAATTTTAGAAAATCAAAATGTGGATATCATTGAACTTGGAGATCAGACTGAGGTGGAGACATCTCAATCTGAAACAGCTCAAGCTCAATTTATTAAAGAAGTTGAAAACCAATCTCAAAATCCCACTCTAACTAATTACCAGTTAACTAGAGATAGAAGTAGGAGAAATAGGTTCCCTTTTACTAGAATTAACTGTGATGATTTTGTGACCATTTTCTCTATGTTTGACTCTCTTGATTCTGAACCTGTAAAGAATCAGTTTTTTGGAAAGAAGCCATGAAAGATGAAATGGGCTCCTTGATAAAGAATAAAACTTGAATTCTTGTTGACAGGCCTAAGATTCAGAAAATAGTTGATTGTAAATGGGTTTACAAAAATTAAAGAAGCTAAGTCCAATACTGAAAATAGGATATATAAAACTAGATTAGTAGCTAAAGGGTTTACACGAAGGAAGGCATAGACTATAAAGAGATATTTTAACCTGTTGCTAAATATCCTTCTATTAAAATCTTAGTTGCCTTGATTGCTCATTTTGACAGGGAATTAGATCGACTTGATGTTAAAACTGCCTTCCTGAATGGTGATCTAGATGAGATTATATGTATGAGTCAACCTAAGGGTTTTGAAATAAAGTCTTAATTTGAAAAAGTGTGTTTATTGAAAAAATCACTTTATGATTTAAAACAAGCCTCTAAACAATGGTATAAGAAATTTAACTCGTACATTCAAATCCTAGGTTTCGTTAAAAGTAATTTTGATTCATTTTTTTTTATTGCTAATTTAAATAGTTGGAGAGTTTTAATATTTTTTTTAACTAAGGAAACATAGAAAAATGATCGATTAATTAACTCAATAAAATAAATTACTATTAATATTATGTGTAATATACAGTCAAATGGTATTTTTTTACTTATCTCACATCGAAATCTTCTTACTAAATCACTAAAAATGGAGCCTATAAATAGATGGTACAACAATTGCATCATAACCTTTCAGGGCCTATCAATTCAATAGGTTGAAAGTTGAAAATTTTATACCTTCTAAACAACTGAAAAATTGGCAGAACAGGATAAACCGGTTTTGGGTTACCGGTTAATGGTTAAACCAGTCAATTGAACGGTTTTTTACCAGTTTTGAATTAAGTGGGTTTTAAGCTTTAACTGGACTGCATTTTGAAATGGTTCCTAGGTTTTCAGGTTGAATTGCCTGGTCCGGTATGATTTTTATAACATTAATTTCCACACAAGACACCAACGATTTTCAAATAAGATAGTAAAGTCCAATCTAACAAGTATTTCATCCACTTCTTTAAGTTATTTATCTCGTGCATGTATATTACGCTCTGTAGCAGTGCATATTGTGTAATATATTTGGGATTAGCCATGTCAACGATCCGAAATTCAAAATGGGCTCGGCCAAAAAAATGAGGCTCAGCCCAAGCCTTAGCGGGCCCGAGCCGAGTTGGCCCGTGTTCTTTTTTTTTTTTAAATTCGTTATAAATCTATAATTTTTTATAATATATTTAAAATTTGTGCTATTTATACGTATTATAAATAATAACTAAATATTAATATATAAAAAAATACATCTAAACTTAAAACAAAAAATTAAAAAAAGCTCGGCTCAGCCCGTGTCGTGACGAGCCCGGGCTAGCTCAGGATCGAGCAGAGGCCCCAAAGTGGGGCTCGGCCCGAGCCTCGACTCGATGCCACCGAGCCACGAGCCCGGCCCGCCGAGCTTTTTTGACATCGCTATTTGGGATCCAATGTCAACAAATTAACCCTTATTTACAATAGATCTCAAATAGGTTATATGTTTTTCTGTCACTCTATTCGAAGGGTCCAAAACAACTAAATATTTAACAAGCACAACAGTTCATATTAATTTGGGCTCTAAATAAATCTGAACACAGAAATATTTACATGGTTAAAAGATTTCCTAATTATTGGTGCTTCCAGCAGTTCATAATCTTCATGCACGCAATCGCGTGTCTATAACAGAAGAAATGTTCGAAAATTCTCGACTATCCAGTGAACAAAAATGGAAATCCAAATTCCAAAAGGATCTAATAATGCAATGAAAGAATTCAGTCAAATTATTTCTTGAGACATTTGCTTAAGAAATTCCAACATGCAGAAAGCAAAGCAAAAAAAGAGTTACTTATTTAGAGTAAAACATAATAAACAGAAGTTGGGGTTCTGGCAACTAGAAAGAAAAGAGTAGATAACTTATCGCTTCTGAAGAACCAGAGCAGCGTCCAAGAATTCCTCAATCCCTCGATTACATGGAAATGGGAAGCAAGCTAGTCATGAGAAATGAAATCATAGCTGCTGATTCAGGTAAGAATTTTCATTTGATTTTCCAGAGGCTCCGCCCAAGTATTCTGAAATGGTTCCAGTAACATTTGAAACAATATTGTTCAACCAGGACGTGCTTCGCGTTAAAATACTGGTTTCTGGCTGTTCTTGAGCTTCGAGCGAGTTCCTTCGCTGTTCCTCCATCACCATGTCGACCCATCTTTTAGTCATATAATTCTTGATAGCTTGAACTCCTTCATTCACGACCTCCTTTGGAGGTATTACAAGAGGGTTTTCGTCAACGTTAAGTTTAATCAGATTCTGAAGCCGGCCAAATTGGTTGGGCAATGCATGGATCTGGTTGTTGCTCAAGTCAAGTTCTTTCAGGTTGGTTAGGTCGGCAATTGTATCAGGAAGTTCAGTTAGGTCACTGAAGTTACTACTTAGGTTAATTCCCTCGAGATTTGTCAATTTACCAATTGTAGGTGGAAGTCCACGTAGCTCATTGAAATGCACGTCTAGAAGGCGCAAAGACTTCATATCACCAATAGATTTGGGAAGAGATCGGAGTTTGTTCAGGTGGATTGAGAGCCTTTGCAGATTCACTAGCTCGTACCCAATATTTGTTGGCAAGTAAGTCAGTTTGTTAAAACTTGAATCCAATTCTACTAACGACCTGAAAAAGAAAAATCTGAAAAGCTAGCACAACTATGGAAAATAAGTTATTTACCAGTAAGCAAACTTTTTATCCACATTTTTCATAAGATTAATAACTTAGTACCCACTTATTATTCACATTCCGTAAACTCACGACTTATAAGCACTTAAAAACACTACCAAACAATCACATAAATATTTTAGAATTACCTGCAATGAGATATGCTATCAGGCAAGGCAATAAGCTTGTTCCCAGAGGCATCTAAGACTTTCAAATTAAACAACAGGCCTAAGGAATCAGGCAGCGACTCCAAAAGATTTCCCGAAAGATTAAGTTCCTCGAGATTTTCTAATCCCGCAATTGAATCAGGAATTGCCTGTTTCCTCACAACAAGAAAAGGGAAAAATTGTCAAGCGCAGGATATTGGTCGAGCAATAATAATTACTAGCCACAAATCACAAAAATTAAAAATTCAACAAGTTGAAATAAGTTAGCAATCAAAGGACGAGGTTTTGAGTAGAAACCAGGAGCACAAGACAGGAAAATTAAAGAGGGAGGATGCAAGTATGCCGGAGCTAAGCAAATTATAACTCGTAATAACTCTCTATCGACCCTGCCGTTTATCAGCGTTACATAAAAGTTGATTGTCGTGTGAATCTTCCTTTTCCATTTTCTTTACAGGATAAACAATAAAGGAATCTGTAACTCAGTTGGAGACTAGTTCCTATAGAGATTCTCCTTCATCTAACTCCACGCCTTATGACAATAGTGGAGTCGGCATGACGTAAAGTGAAGATTGGGGTGAGTAGAGAAAATTTCCTAACTGGATACAGTGAAGGTGTTGAAAAGTGTCAAGTTTACTAGGACAAAACTTTCAGTGATATATTCTTGAGCAAAAGTTTGACTTGTTACTTGACTAAAAGTCTGAAACTTCTAAGGCTTGGCCTGCCCAAACTGTCTCAAAAACTACCGAATAGTTTCAGAATAGAGAGCTTCCGAAAGAAAACAATATCGAATTGCAGCCACACAAGACTCCCAGGCTTTAGAAAACAATGGGTGAATAGCAAATGTATCAATAAACATTAAAAAGAAAGAAGCAAATTCAAAGCATGTTAATGACAAAAAGATTCCCTGACGTCTCCACAAATGATCGAATGTTGAAAAGCTATACAGCCATAGACCATATCAAACCATTAGACAAACAGAAATAGGCAAATAATTGATCTTGTAGATAAGCATCAACTTTGTAGCAAACTAGAAGTGGGCATTCCCCATAACCTCATACTTCTCTCACCAAGTCCCAACCATGTTAATAATACCATCTGCATTCAGTCGCATGTTCTCAACCTGAAGTGTAAGGAAGAACTTTTCATATCATAATTTGGTAACCACTATCTCGTCATGGGTCCCTGACACCATCTCCATGCATATAGAGCCTCAAACTGGTGCCTCGGGGCAGTAAATTAATGTAGTCACATAAGAAATGAGAACATTCTCATTATAAATTAATGCATTTGCTTGGTCTCTGGCACACTAGTTTAATTACCTTTCTTTCATATTCAGCTTTCTCCATGCGACATCAAGTTTTTCTCAATTATGCACTTTGAAGTTTGAACCAACAGAGTGCACTATTTTCTTTCTTTCCGCATGAAAAAGTGCACATCTTAACATTTTCCTTAAGATAAAAAAGAAAAATTAAAAGTTCCGTTTGTGCAAGTTTTGATACAATATTCCACTATTTTCTACTTTTATCAAGACCCAGCACAACATTACTCAACAGAATAAGTAGAAACTCATTTAATCATCCAGTTATGTAACCATTCCATCACTCACATACACATACACGTAAAGCAGCATCGAAGTGGTACCACATTAGATGATATAAGATGCCATCATCCAATCACCTAAACTTTAAATAACACAAAATTCAACAATACAATGTTACTGCACATGACTTTCAAGAATTGGTAAGCAGATAATATAATTGTTTCTTATTTCCAAACATAATTTCCAGCTCAAACTTACAACTAGAACACCCCATTCCTCTTTTCTTATTTAACATCAAGAACAACATTCTTAACAGTACGCATTAATTATAAATAAATCCAGCAAACAATCTACTCAAGCATCTCTTCAAACAAGCTCAAATGATCAAAGATAACATTGTAAACTATAAACTACTATAAACTTATACGAGTGATAAACACATCCAAAGACCATAGCATTAACAAAAAAGCATCCAAATACAATCTAAATCACACAATTCAAATGAATTATCTTAACATTCATATGCAAACTCTGACCTCAAGTAGATTATTTGACAAATTAAGCGCAACCAATGACTTAAACCTCCCAAACTCCTCAGGCAACAACCTCAATCTTCTTCCCGTTAAATCCATCCTCTCAATCGCCTTCCCCGACTCTGCATCCCTCAGAATCCTCGCCACTTCCTCGTTCATTTCCTCCGCCCCCTCATGAGGGCCTTTTTCCTTCTCTCTAAATGACTCTTCTGCCTCGTCTTTTCCCTCCACCGCAGCCTCATAAATCCTCTCCAATCTACTCTCCGCCTCACTCAACATCTTCTCGTACGCCTCGTGCATCTCATCCAAATTGATCACCGCTTTATAAATCTCCTTCTCCCTCTCGGCAGCCTTTCTACACTCCTCCTCCTTTTTCGCCCGGTGGGCCCGCCAATCGAGCTGGTTAGAATCCGCCGGCTGAGAAGCAAGGACTATCTCTTCCAAACTTTTCGACAAATCGGCCTCGATTTCGGATAATTTCAAGCGCGCAGCATCTACAGCCTCATGATCCGGGCGCACACCGAGGGTGTGGAGCACAGATCGGGTCTGAGCAACGTCAGCAACGGCCAAACGCATGGCGGAGATGAGCTTTGGGTTAGTGAGGTGAGGCATTTTCTCGGTAAGCTCGAAATAAGGTTCTTCGTCTCCGAGCGGCGTCGACGGCTGTGGGTTTTCGACGTCGAAATCCACGGGGGCGGCAGTGGAGAAAGTGCGTTTAATGCTCGGAATCTTGGCCATAACATAGGAGAGAATTGGAAAATTGTTCGGATTTGGATCCATTTTCGTTTCAAGATTGTAAGAGTGAACTAGGTTTCTTGAATTCTTGTTCGTAGAGAGAAAAAATTCAAAAAAAGGTGGTACTATTTGCGTTCTTGAGCTGAAATTTGCAGTGGGGTCTTTTGCAGATCTGAAGAATTAATATGAATAAAGTTGAATTAGCATTAAACGAGAAGCCTGAAAAATTGGAGGTGTCAACAGAAAAACGAAACAAATGGCACAAAACTGAATGCAAAAATCGGTAAAATGGTAAATTACAATCACAAATGGCCGCTCAAGGTTGTTCTAAATCGAAAATGGTTACTTTTAACTTTGTTGGTAAAGAATGGTTCTAAATGTAGTCATTTATTATCGGAAAATATTATTAAAATCAATGAACAAAAATTTATCACATCACGTCAAATTTAATGTACAAGAAATATGATTGATTAATTTTAGTCAACAGATTGAAAGGTACTTCAAGTACCAATGTTATAGTTATGGCATGTTCGGTAGAGATTAAAATCAGATTAAAATTGAAAAATTAGTCATTATTGTTGACTTTTATTAGATGAGTGGGACCCAATAACGACTATATNAAAAAAAAAAAAAAAAATCCTTTGAAACTCCTCTAAAGCTGCCAACATTTTTCCTCCTAGACATTTAGGGCGTGTTCGGTAGAGATTAAAATTGGATTAAAATTGAAAAATTAGCGGTTATTATTGACTTTTAGTAGATGAGGGGAATCCAATAACGGCTATATTTTCAATTTTAATTGACTTTTAATTTCTACTGAACGGAACCTTAATTAATTTTAGTGATTAAATAAGTCAAAAAATAATATCAGAATAAAATTGAAATGTTGTACAAACAAAATTCAGTGACTATCTGTGAAATTATTTCCTAAATTATATATTTATCGCAATCTCAGGTACATCAAGTTGACGTCATATAATTTGACAAATTTTTGTAATTGATTTGAACAGCGTTTTTTTTCAAGCAATGACCAGATTTTCTATACATAGGGGGAATGTCAACCTTGATGTCGACAAAGAATGTACAAGCAGCATAATTCATATTTTTCGAGTTTCTGAATCGTCGATATTGACGTATGTTTCAGTCTTCTACTATGTTTGACATCTAGATGGGTACTACCCGACCCAACTCTTCCAGTCCATTGGGCCTTTCTTAGTAATCAATTCAAAGGGAGTTTTCAGATAAATAACTAACCTTTTTGGTCTTTCTCTAACTTTTACTGTAAAAAGAAAATAGAAAACTTAAAATTAGGTCAATTAGCCATAATTCTTACTTAGTTACTGGACTTTGTATCGTACATTAGTTAAAAGGGATTTAATTGCCAAGTAGAATTTTTATCCGTCACATAGAAACTTTTACCACGTGGACGAACAAAATTTAGTTAAATGATGGGTGAGTAACATTATGTAAAAATGATGGGCAATCAGTAATATTTTATTTTTTAGTGAATAAATAGTAACTAAAGGTAATGATTAATCATTTAATAAACTCATTTTGATTACGACAATTTAATTTCTAATAGCTTATTCTAATTCACCAATTATCCATTTCACCAAATTAATCTTATTAATTACACATGGAACCCGCCAAAAGAATCCCTCGAAGTTGGCCAATACATTGGTTTCCAAACCATTTTAATACCTATTAAATTCCAACACCTCTTGCCTTCGGACATGTCAAGTGTAAACATGTGTCTGAAAAACCCATTTATGTTCAATATTAATCAAATCCCTAATAGTTCTCCAAATAATGCACGGTATGACAGGTCAATTCATAATGTTAGGTTTCTATTTGTAATTGGCAATTCTTTAAACAAAATTAAAGTAATAAAATTGTAATTAAAGAAAAATAGTTAAAGATTGATAGTATAATCCTTGAAGGAGTCAAATATGTCCAAGAATATCACATATGGTCAATGAAATGCAATTAGAAATCATCAGAATGTCAAAGTATTGTACAAGTCACAAGCTGCGACACATTTTTTCACATAGAAAACATTCCAATTTGAAAAATTCCACTTCTAGAAGAATTGTAGTCATTTAAATTAGCTTTTCAATGTACTTTTAATCGCCTTAATCCAATATTAAACAATAAAGATATGATGAAAATACTGACAATTGCTCAGAGGGAGCTCGTTGGCCTTTCAGCTGGCGTTCGAGCACCCAAAACAGAACCTTGATGCTCGCTTGGCACCCCAATGCTTCACCGGCCTGTTACATTGTCAAACCCTAGGTTCGTGATTTCAACTAATTTCTGAGTTCTATTTTACCCAAATACTATCCATTAGCCCTGAAACATCCGAATGTGTGTTGAATCATCATATTACCTTAGAGATCTCATTGGTCAAGATAAAAAACACATTCCATTGATTTATTGATTCAACCCAAAATCTTTGATTCATATATTTGATCCCATATACTGATTCATCCTTAGTAGAACCTTATTGTAAGTCAAAAGTTTGTTCTTTAAAGGTCAAATACATATTCAAATATCTCTTATATCAAATCAAAATATAAAAGATCAATTGATCAAACACCAAAATAAAATCCCACCTTCGCCAATTAGCTTTCATAGTTCTAGAGTTTTGGGAAGATGCGTTTGGAGTTCCGGCGCTCGAGAACGAGGTTCGTTCTTGTTGATCCACGGTAAGAGAAAAGTAGTCCAAAATTGCTAGGAAGTGCGGGTTCACAACTAAAGGAGTTCTTTAGTGGTTTAAAAGTTAGGTAACCAGAGTCATCTAAGGTTTAGCAGTGTTTGGATTAATTGTAAGTTAACTTTTCTAGTAAATTTTACTGACAAATTTACCCGGAGATTTTTTATCCAGATAGAGATTTTTCCCAGTGATCATATTTGGTGTTCCGTATTGCTTTTTATCTTTATTTAATTGACACATAGCATTAATTAAATTGGATTAATTACCTTGATTGTCTAGAAACTAATTAATAAGTTATTTGTTGCTTTTAATTGTTCTAATTCAGCTTTTAAGTCTAAACAACTATAATTTCCAACAAAAGGCATTAACTCAGTACAAACTTACGAAGTTTTACGCATAACACTCTTTGAACTAAGCCAAGTTTGCTCTAAACTCTTCACGGAACTAATTGGCTGACTCGAGTTTACAACATTAACATAATATCTTCTTAATCGATATATAATCTCATTTGACACACTTCAAAAATAGATTTTTGTAAACTAAGCTCCGTGCTAAAATAATATGTTTTTTAGACTTCAAACTTCACCTATTACACGACCAAATTCACATAGACAAAGTTGTCCAACACTTAGGGGCGGACCCAACATAATGATTCAGTAGGGGTGAAATAGAATTACATAAACAATAAACAAAAAGGATGGCAAAAGCAACAATAGAAATTTGCCTCGACATTTTCTTCAATA
>CAIGRK010382865.1:0-15558 GCA_903798315.1 Fraxinus greggii | reverse complement strand
CATCCGAAACAGTTCATTTTCTTCACACCCCAACACTTACCCACGCCTTCCCTCACCCAACCCCAACCAAACGAACCAAAATTCACCCACATCCACCAAGCCGACGATCGCAATCCACCCACACATAGATTACAGCGATCGCCACATGCGCCCCCGCAAATTAGCAGCAATAAATGGACCTTAAACTGGCTTAGAAATCAAACAGAAAATCCTTAAGTCATTTTCAATCTCTTATCCCTTCTTCTCCTCTTTGGTCAAGATAGTCTCTTCGACGGACCATTTAAGTAGGAAATTCATATTTTTATCGAGGAGCTCCATTTCTGATAGATTATTAAGTCTAAATCTCTAATCCGACCTATGTAGATTTACATAGTTGGGCAACAGGTCTCTGACACCCTGGATTCGAGGATTCAAAGAGGTTGATTTCCCAAATTTGCAGATTTGGGGTGGGGGATGGGTGGAGAAGAAGAAGAAGATAGAATGCGTTTTTAATTTTAATTATTTGATTTTAGTTATTTTATTATTAAAAATGTAAAATTACCATTTTGTCATTTTAAAATCAGTCAACATTATTGTCAAATTCAATTATTTGGTAAACTAAAAGTCAAACTAATAGAAACCTTCCATTTAGATTTCAGCTGCAGACATTTTGAAATGTTGGGTACCGTTGGTGGTAAAAATAAAAGGCTTGGTATCATGGGTCGTACAAATTAAAGGTTTGAGCAAAGTCTGCTACTAAATGAAAGGTTTGATACCGCTGCTGCAATTATCCCATATAAATATGAGAATTTAGGTCCTCTCTAACGAAAACAATCAATGTGAATATTAAAATAGCACGCCATTTTCACTTAAATTTGAGAGGGGTTTACTAATTCGATGGTTTTGTATTCTAACTTTGAGACACATGAGAAGTCACATGCAATTTCAAGGTTCAAAATGACGGTTTTGATCATGTGAGATCTCAATTCAAATCACATGTTTAAGAACTCGTTTGCTAGAATTTTTGAAATGTTGAAAATTGTTTCTTATGCTAAGAATTTCTTTAAATATATTTGAATAATTTTTCAAAAGTAATATTTTTTTTTGGCTAAAAGAGTATTTAGAGGAAGTTGGTCTACAAGTAACTTCCACATGAAACTATTCTACAAGAAGTAAAAGATCTATCAAATGGACCCCTGCTAGGGAGATTTTTTTTTTTTTTACCGATTTTGGGTGGCATCATTTATGAAGGGTTGAAAAGTCTGTGCTTGCCAATTTTTTTGGGCACCGATTTTTTTTATGGTTTAAAAACCACCCAAAATCAGTGTGGTATAATTTTGACAGTTCTCTCCCTATCAAATCGGCGAGTTTTAGCCGTTCCTCAAATTTTCTTTTAATTATACCCTTTATAAAATAATTATTTTCAACTAACATATTTTCTTCAAAACTGAATTATAAATAAAAATATATTCACTAAAAAACTATCCATAAGCAAAAAAAATTACACTATAATTAAAAAATACTTATAAGTAATTACTTATAAGTAAAGAAACATTACATAACAATTAAAAAATTACTTATAAGTGAAAAATCACTTTTATGTAAAAAAAAATTGTTTATAAAATAAAAATACTTTTAATAAGATAAAAAATCACTTCTAAAATATAAAAAAGTTACTTATAAGTAAAACATTTAATTAAGATTATTTAAAAGTATAAAATTAAATAATTGTAAAATTTACTTATAAATTTTAAGCAAATATTTAACTTTATTTAATTTTTTTAAATCAAATATTAATTTATATGTATAAAAATTACGTATAAGTAAAATACATGTGAGGAAATAAATTTACATAAGAAACAATAAACAAATTTTTTTATTAAGAGGCATATATATAATTTTATTCTTTTAATTTTTTTTTAAAACGGATAGATAATAAACTTTCAGGTATATGTTGGATAATTTTAAAAACTGCTACTAAATTCACTCAGAATCGATTCACTCATAAATGCTCAGAATCGATACTTTAAAAAACGCTCATAACTGGTACGTCAAAACTCCCAAACAGGCCTTAAGTAGCTTGGAGGCATATAATCTTATTTTTAAAGGTCGAGTACCTACAACTATATCATGTGAAAGGTTAAAGAGTCGGACCCTAATTTTTTCTATTATAAACAACGCACATATACTTCATGTTATAGACTTGTAGTAATTAAAATTTTGGATAGTAGTCTTCTTTAAGACCATGTTTGTTATAGATCAAAATCCAAATAAAATTTAAATCAAAATCAATAGTTAATTTTAATTATATATTTCATAAAATTACAGCTTTTCAACCACATATTTTATTAAAATTTACTAAAAATCTAAAAAGGGCTAAGGAACGAAATCTAATTTTTGGTTTTCTTTGTAGAGGACTGCATTTGCAATTATTTGAAGATTAACTTGTTTTTATCTAAGGATTGATGACCCACTTGCTACTGGCATAATAGGTGGAGGACTAGTTTGCTAATTTGTCTAAATATACTAATAGGAGGCCCACTTGGCTCGGGCCCAACACTGTGTACCATGGCCCATGCGTAAGTACCAGCTAGGGCTATCAATTGAATATTATTCTAATTCAATAAAAATTCATACTCTATACTTATTTTCACATAATATTTATCGTGACCATACCTTATATATATATATTCTCAAAACTTCTATAGTTCCACCACGAGCATCTCTCGGTCGTACTACAGAAAGATTATTTACAATATATTTTTACAGACGTATTTGAGCGTAAATGATTTTCGTTTATCACGTGTGTGTCTGTTTCCTAAATATTATTTTAATTCAAAATAATAGAATGATCATTTTATTCTTTTTAATTTTTTAATTTGACGGTCAAAGGAGTTGATTAATGAAGAATTAGATGAAATCCCTCCATTTCGATGTATGAGTCTAATTTATCAAAGATTGAGGATCTCTTTGTACAAAAACAAAGTTTGGGAAGAAAGTGCAAAAATGTTTGTAACTGTTGAGGACGTTTGCTGCAATTACTCTTGGCAAAACCCCCAGCATTGGTTTCAAACCCACGTGTCTTTCATCTATTGGTTAAGTGACGTAGTCCGCGAACGACTTTTCTTCGTTTAAAGACAAAGAAAACCATTTGGGGTAATGTATCCTGAATAGATTCCGCCTTCAAGCAATCGATTTTTCAAGTTCGTACAATTCTCTCTCTGAATAATCTCTTTTTTTTTTCTGGATATTTGCAGATCTGTGATATGAATTATATTTTATTTTGTGGCGATTCGAGTTTTTTGCCTTTATAATTCTTTTGCTTGTTTTGCACATAATGAATTTAGAAAAATAAATAAAATTAGAAACAGATCTTGATTGAAATCATAGATCTCCTGAGGTTATACATCGATGCTTCGTATTTGGTGACTTGTTTTAATGACCTGCAGTCGATTTCCTGAATGCTGTTCATCTGTAATTTTTTGCACATGCGTTGGTAATTGATGCATTTGTATGATTAATAGATTGAAAATTCCTTTTTTTTTGGCTGTTACTGGTTTGATCTGTGTTAGTTTATGTGTCCTGATTTTGGTTAATTGTTTGTGTAATCTTCTGGTCAAACACTCAGATTGTTAAAGCAATGAGATCCTAGTCATAATGTAGATCTGTTTTAAGATAATGTGGAAAATATTGAAAGTCCCCAATCTAAGGTGATCTAATTATGTTGCCAGTGTATACAAGTCAACCCAGAAGCATTATGAAGCATACTTTTGCACCTTCACTCGTGTACATAAGTCTAAGGATATTCATTGAACTAGTGTTGTTAAATTATATCGGAGGTACATTTGGTAGTGAATTTGAAATTTCACTTAGTTGTTTGAATTTCGTTCTTTGAATTCACAACCACACATCAAGAGCTAGTATAAAAAATTTGGAAAATTATTTCTTTCTAATATGCATCAAATTCAATGAAATAAGATGCAGAGAACATTATGCCCCTGTTTGTCTACCATTAATCCAAAAAATTATTTTCTACAGTAAAATTTTTCACCACACAATCATCCAATAAAATATTTTACACACAAACCAATAAAGTTACTTTATTTTGCAGCTACTCTATTTTTCTCCTAATAATGGGAGACAAACATGCTCTATATGTTGTCCTTAGTCACTCTACTTGAGCATTTCTTTGTGTAATGTGATTTTGCAGGTCCTGTTGGGTTATTTTAGTAAAAAGGGATGGGAGGTGGATTTAGAGTGCTCCATCTGGTTCGACCTTTTCTTTCTTTCCTGCCCGAGGTTCAGAGTGCGGACCGGAAAATTCCATTTAGAGAGAAGGTCATCTACACTGTAATATCTCTTTTCATTTTCCTGGTTTGTAGTCAGCTGCCATTGTATGGAATACACTCCACAACAGGTGCGGATCCATTCTATTGGATGCGTGTGATTCTTGCCTCGAACAGGGGAACTGTTATGGAGCTTGGTATCACGCCTATAGTGACATCTGGACTAGTTATGCAACTTTTAGCGGGTTCAAAGATCATTGAAGTTGATAACAATGTCCGAGAGGATCGAGCCCTGTTGTAAGTAGAAAAAAGTCATATAATACTTATTTTATGTTTTGATCTTTATTATATTTTCATTGAAATATAGGTATTGGGAAAGGTTAACCACAAATTTTTCCTTTTAAGTTCTACATAGAAAGAGTAGGTTGATGCATAACTTTCAAGTTACCTCTTCAGATTTATCTGTGTGCTCGTGCCCATGTGGTGCAGGAGTATCTCAGAATGTTAAGGAAGCAGAAGTTTAACTTATTCTTTATGCTATGGCTATGTAGTTGTTTATTTGTTTTTATTGTCTCAATGATGATGATCCTTAATCAACCAGAAATGGAGCACAGAAGTTATTAGGCATCTTAATAGCAGTTGGTGAGGCAGTTGCATATGTTCTGTCAGGAATGTATGGCAGTGTTGGTCAACTTGGAGTTGGAAATGCAATCCTTATTATTCTTCAGCTCTGCTTTGCTGGCATCATTGTAATTTGTCTGGATGAACTTCTCCAGAAAGGATATGGTCTGGGGTCTGGAATTTCACTCTTTATAGCAACCAATATTTGGTAAGCTTTTATTCATTTAATCTATTTTCTGCCCCTTGGTTTTGCATACAGAACAGATATTTATTTCTTGAACATTTTCTTGATTGACAGCGAAAGCATCATTTGGAAAGCTTTTAGCCCAACCACTATCAACAGTGGACGTGGAGCCGAATTTGAAGGTGCTGTTATTGCGTTGTTCCATTTGTTGATAACTCGAACAGACAAAGTTCGTGCTCTGCGAGAAGCATTCTATAGGCAGAACCTTCCAAATGTTACAAACTTGCTTGCTACCGTCTTAGTCTTCCTCATCGTCATCTACTTTCAAGGGTTCCGTGTGGTTTTGCCTGTGAGGTCGAAGAATGCTCGTGGGCAACAGGGTTCATATCCTATTAAGTTGTTTTACACTTCCAATATGCCCATTATTTTGCAGTCTGCACTTGTATCCAATCTTTACTTCATTTCCCAGGTACTAACATTTTTGTTAACATGTACAAGTTGGAGTGATCTACAGATATCTAGACAATCTAATCTCAATTGTACCTACATATACAGTTGCTGTATAGGAGATACGGTGGAAATTTTTTGGTGAACCTCTTGGGGAAATGGAAGGAATCTGAATATTCTGGCCAGTCCGTCCCTGTTGGTGGTCTTGCTTATTACATAACTGCACCATCAAGGTAATTAAGAATCGTCCCTTATTTCTGTCCTTGCAGCTGCTGGTTTTCTCTACTCTTTTTTTGTGCGCTTATGTTGATGGGCATAACTTTTATTTTTGCTGTGGACCACACTCACTCTTCAGTAATGATTACTTCTGTTTCTCAGCTTGTCGGATATATTGGCCAATCCATTCCATGGACTATTTTATATTGTATTTATGCTGTCTGCGTGTGCTTTGTTCTCAAAAACGTGGATTGAGGTCTCAGGATCCTCAGCTCGAGATGTGGCTAAGCAGCTAAAGGTATGATTAATGTGCAATTTCAAAATTTTCCTCGATATCACNCAATTTTTTGCCCGTTAGTTGTCACTTTTCAGCCGTCTTCTTTGACTCCACTCTCTCACATACAGGGACTCGCCTTCCACGCTAACGACACTTTTTTTACTTTTAATCTCCTGTAAAATCAGCTCCAGACAGGTAGTTATTGTACGTCAAGGACACGTCATCTATGGGAAACCAATGAAGTGTGGCCAAGGACAATGATAAAGTAAGAAATTTACTTCAGGATGGTGTGAAATGTATAGATTTGAGAGATTCCACAATTAGCCCCTATTTGTTACACATTAAAATTTTCATTCTCATTCGTTTATTTATTTTCAACCACACATTTTTCAATAAAATAATATTTTCCATCACATCAATAACTTTTCCTTCTTTTTGAACCGCACATTCTCCATTAATCTACTATTCCAAAATGTATTTTTCCAAAATAATGTGGCTCAAACACACCCTTAATGTGTTACATGAAAAAAAAGTGCGATTTTTATCATCAACTCCACATATACATGAAACTATATATCTCTACTCTTCGCGTGAGTTGCATAACATTTCCCAGGGATGCAAAATGGAATTAGATGATGCATCTGTACTTTAATCTTATTGTTGGAGAGAAAAGGTAATTAATTGGACAAAACTAATCTTAATTTCCATGAACTCTTCAGGAACAACAAATGGTGATGCCTGGACATCGGGAATCAAATCTACAGAAGGAGCTGAACCGCTATATACCTACTGCAGCTGCCTTTGGTGGCATGTGCATTGGTGCACTAACTGTGTTGGCCGATCTCATGGGGGCAATTGGTTCTGGGACTGGGATTCTGCTTGCCGTCACTATCATATATCAGTATTTTGAGACATTTGAGAAGGAGAAGACCAGCGAGCTTGGTTTCTTTGGTTTCTAAAGGACTGTTTCACTGAGCTACTCTTAACGCAAATTTCCTTTCTTGGCGGGCTTAGAGGTTGGGTAGATGTTACCTTAACACAACCATAGGTTCCAAAACTAAGAATTTAGATTAGTTTGTTGTTAAGGTACATGTATTTTGGAAAATTCGTGCACTGGAGTTTTCAGCAGTTTTTGTTTGATGATTATATGAAATGGCTTATGGAGAAGCTCACTGTGTTTCAACAGCAAATTCGATATGCACTGGCACGTATCTTTTGTTGCTGTTTAATTACACTAGTTTTTATAAATTTTACTTCAATGAATAAATAATGTCTTGCTCACATTTACTGTTCTTGGCTTGCATATTTGATCAGAAAATTGGACGGAAAGTCGGAAACCATCTACTGAGGTTATTGATACAAGGAAAGTGAAAAGTTGTTAATCGACTCGATGTTGTATGATTTAGTCCCTCTTTCTTTGGTTAAAACCTTGTCATGTGAGTCCTTCCTTTCCTAGAGCCAGTCGAGTACATTGCCTAGCAATGGTCCTTATTGGTGATGGGCACGTAAGATTCATCACAGGCAATTGTCCCAAGCTGTCTCAACACTCGCAAAGAAAGGTGGAGTCAAATCCTTGTTCTCCTTCCGACGTGAAAAATTAGAATCCTGAGAATAGTTATAAAAAGAATTCATATAAAAGGAAAAAAGTATAAAGAATGTGAAAAGATGTCACTAAAATTTACTTTGAATGTAAAGAGACCTTTATGTATGTACTTATCTGACACGTGACGGAAGATCCATGGACAATGGAGAGAACTTGTTTTGAGATCCAACCCCTCAGAGGGACACGTGGCGAATAGTGTTGGGGTTTGTCTCGAGTGGACCATGTGAGATTGAGATCCGCCCAAGTTTCGTTGAGGCACATCGGATTCGCTTGCTAAGAAACTTTCGAAGGAGATACGAGTTCGATATTGATCTAATGATCGAGCTTGGATGAAGGTGCTCAAGCTTGATCACGTAATCGATTTCGGGGAGGTCTGACCAAGATCATGTGATCAAGCTCGAATAGCAATGCTTGAGCTCAACCAAAAGGCCTTAATCAAGAAAGGGATACCTCAAGCTCGGCCAAAGTGGTCAGGCTTGTGGATGAGTTGCTCGTTCTCAACCACTTTTAGAGTGGAGATGGTCAAGCTCTTGAAAAGGTCTCGTTTGGCCATGGTCAGGCAAGATCAGCTTGCTCAGTTTCGACCATTCGATGTATTAGTAATGTGAGCTTGTGAAATCGAAGCGATTTTTTCGCGATCATTAATTTCAGAGGGATTCATTAATCAATATTAGAAAATTCTATTTGTACCTAATTTTGTACCTAATGTTTTACCGAATTGACAAGGGGCTCGATAAAACATTTGGTACAAAATTTGATACACGTGGCATTACACATCAATATTAATTCAAAACTTGTGTGTCGTCACAACTCCTAGCTCTCTAAGTTGAGGATGTGTGGGTACATCTATATTCTAGGATTCCTGCACGGTACAACCCACCCTCAACTAGCCAGTAAAAGCTGCCAAGCCAAGATGCTGAATCTTGAGAAAATCAATCAATCAGGGTCAAAAGGCATATTTACTTGATACTTCGATTTTTTTTGCAATGGATAAGGTGGTGAAAAGCTATTTTTTCTGCAGTGGATAAGGAGGTGAAAAGCTATTAGTTGGTTAATGGAGAATCCTTTTGACATTCTCAAAGTCCCAATCAATCAAGGGTGGAAGTGATGGAGGGAGTATCAAGTGAACTTAATCAATTTAAATTAATTAATGTTAACAAGATTCTAAAATGCTATATGAGTGTTTTATGTGCATTTTGCAAGTCAATATAGGATATTTAGTACTACATATTCCAATGTGTTTGTTACGAATGAAATTCAAATATATGAGTTCGCTATATCTACAACAATTTAAATTTTTAAATGAGACAGTTCAATATAATATGCAACAAAATATTCAGATGTCAAATTTCACCGTCACTTATTCATATGTGAGAGTATATATTAGAACAAAACTTGACTAGCTTCAACTCGCAAGTTAAAAACTTTTGAATGAGATGGCTAAATAATATAAATGTACATAGAAATGTCATGCACGAGTGCCTTCAAGTCACTCTCCCTTGAAATTTAATATACTAAACTAAAAATGTTTAAATAATTTATTTGCCTAATATCACTCATCTTCGAGTTAAAAAGAGGGAAAATAACGGAAAAAAATAATAATTTGCTACCGCTTAAAGTAAAAATAAAAATTGGAAGTTACTTATAACGTGTCAAGCCTAGATGTTTCTTATAATTAAACGTCAGTGTCTCATATTGTTATAATAAACTTATTTTTTAAAATAAATTTAAGGTCGACTCTATACATCTTCTTTCCATTGAAGATTAATATCTCGTGTTAAAGAAAAAAAAACAAAAGATTTGGCTCAACAGTCTCAAATTCATTGAATTTATTCAACAATCAATCATTTTTGAATTGTTGGATCATAAATAGGAACTATCCTGTCAATTTTTCTCTTAAATTAGGGCCCATTTAGAGTGAAAATTTGTTGTTTTTCCTTTTTTTTTCCCCTTAGATTATAACACATAGCTTTCTTGTGGTCTGTAATTGACCAAAATTTGTTATTAAATATTAATTGCACTTTCCAATACATGAGATGTTGTGATTATGACTAATAACAACAATGAAGACATGACATTATGACTTTTGAGGGAAAGGAAATATTTTTAAAAGTTCATGATTAGTTGTGTCACTCTATTAATGAGTGATAAATTTTGCTAAAACACAATATATCTATCAAGATTTTGGTCTCTTCTTGATTTCGAAGGGGTCGGGGTCATGTTCGTGTCCACATAACTCGATTCTTATAATTTAAAATTCGAAACAAATTTCTCTCGCCTTTTATAACATTTCGGTTTGAATTATTGCTTCGAATTAAAAAAAAAATAAAAATGAAAGGGCATCATTTCGAGATGGAAAAAACTTGTTGTGCTTAAACTTTTACCAAATTTTTTACATAATTGACACATGGTCGCCCCTTATTGGGGGTGCTTGTGGTAAAATTTTAGGTACATGTAGCATCTTCCAAATAAAAAGTAACTTAACCGATTATGAACATATTATAGACGAGAGGCAAACAAGAGCTTATATATACTTACCATTCTCAATGAGATAAGTGATTTCCATGGATCAAACACATTTCTGAAATCAATGTTTAGACGTTATTACTGTCCTTAAATTATGCAAACTGAGTGAACTATTCTTCAGTCTTTACACTCCCTTTTCGGTTCAGCCGTTACTCTAATTTGGAGGGTACGTAATTGTCTATTTTCAGTTAGACAAACAATTTGTTCTCTCCTCTAATCAAAAGGGTACTCCCAGATTCCTCTGCTTTTGATTTAGCACAGAAAAGTGCATCAAATTCAGTGATACTGCATTGATTTCTTCAAACTACGTATTAAAGATGATGCACGCTACTGCTACATCTGAATCGGATTTCACAAGTATTTCGCCTTATTCTTCACCGGCATCAGCGAAACGGGCAGTTTACTACGTACAAAGCCCATCTCGTGACTCCCACGATGACGCCGATAAGTGTTCTTCCATGCACGGTGTCACCTCCCCCACTTATCACAGCTCCACAGACGAGTCGCCTTCTCATCTTTCAAGGCATTCTATGGCGTCAACTGCCAGTCGAGTCAGCTTGAGGGAAAATAGGCGGAGAGGCTATATCAAGGGATGGCGACAGTGTAACGTGGTCGAGGAGGAGGGTGATTATGATGATTATTATGGAAATAGAGAGTATACGAGTCATTGCAAGATATTGATGGTCATGGTCGGTTTGGGCGCGGTTTTTTCCGTGATTTGTTTGATCATTTGGGGCATCAATAGGCCTTACGACCCTCAAATCAGCATGAAGGTATATATGTGATCATGTACATATGCATCTTTATATTCACCTAGATTATATTCACCTTCAAAACGGCTAAAATTTTGTTCATTACTGTTGAACTTGATGGCAGAGCTTGATCGTCCACGATTTATTTTATGGAGAAGGATCAGACTGGACCGGTGTTCCATCCAAGTTTCTAACAGTGAACTGTACAGCAAGCATGGTCATTTACAATCCAGCTAAATTCTTTGGCATTCATGTCAGCTCTGATCCTGTAAATCTCATCTACTTGGAAATTACTGTTGCCAGAGGTCAGGTAAGATTCTCAAAATCTTCATTAACTCAAATGGAAACTGCAAATGACAAGATCTTAGCTTATTGTTCTACTTTAGTACTGTCCAATACTATATAAAATGAACTCTTAGTGAGTTTTCACTATTCGCACTTTGACGATTGCAGCTGAAGAAATATTATCAACCAAAGAAGAGTGTTCGAAAAATGTCTGTGCGTCTTGAGGGACAAAGGGTCCCTCTTTATGGTGCAGGAATGTCATTAGCAACGTTGGACAAGAGTGGTGGATTTCCACTCAAATTGGAGTTCAAGATTAAGTCGAGAGGATATCTGATTGGGAAGTTGGTCAAGACAACACACAGAAGGCATGTCACATGCTCTTTGCTTCTCAATTCTAAAACTATCAAACAAATCGTATTTAAGCAGAATTCTTGCAAATATGACTAAAAGGGATATCCTTTTGTAGTGGTACATTGTAATCGACAGTATTATACTCGAAAAGAGATTCTCATTTAAAAGTTGTACCTTCTACAAAATTTAGAGTTCGCAAATCCATATTCCTGGCTTTTCATGTGCCATGCCCATGCTGTCCACAGATTCATGCTGCTGGTCTGGCAGCCCATCACAGATTTACACCTCTATCTTGGCTGGACGAGTTGAGCAAACCCTGTGGAGACAATTACATTTAGGGGGAAAACATAATGTACTTGACAAAAGTAAGGAAGAGATTGCCTTAGTAAATAGTATCATATCATCCGCATACAGGCATTACAGCAGTAAGCTATAATATGCACCCTCCGAGGGACATAATAATGACAGTTAGATCAATGAAATTATAATTTCAAGTCGAAGCAATATACAAGAAAATTTATACAACGTGGTAATTAATGCTACCAAAAATCATACCGGTTGATTTCCGAGTTTGAGGATTGCGAATGAGCACCAGCAAAATCTTTCGGTACCTAAAACAAAGGCGTCGAGGTATTTCCTCGTCTCCCCTCTGATGCTTAACTGAGAGAGAACTTATGCGTGAGGCTAAATGCTGAAAAAATATGTAAAAATGTACTGAATAATGAATGAAAGCTTTGTATTTGTAGAGGTGGGTAGCCTATTCCTGGTATGACTTGGGTTGCTACGTGTCCTTATCCTTGGGAAATTTACTTGAGATGAGTATTGGATTGCAATTGTAGGTCTAGTCATAGTTCGACTATGATACTCACCGATATAGACTCCTTCTGCACATAGGAGTTTTGAGTTGAGGTATTTGAATAGACTTAGAATCCTTGGAAAGTGGAATCAGTCTATGTCTAAGGAAACCTTTGGGTTTGGTAATGGAAAACGCCCGAGGACACGACAAGCATGGGGTCATTTTATGTGCCCGAGGACTTAAATGAGGACGTCGTCACCATATTATCGTAGAAGCTCTAATGGCAATCCACAAGATGTCCCGAGGACGGATGGTCCAAATTAGCGTATATCGCTCCTCGAGAATTCAAAGCTCGAGACCATTTAATTATGACCATATCGGTAATAATTGTAAAACTACACGTTGAACAAGAATCTCAACAAGATTGAAGCCATATAGATACATGTATTGGTTAATCCTGCAATATGCCAGAAATTCAGGAGGCAACATTAAGGTTCGCGAAATTTAGAACACCGCCATACCCATACACGATCTCATGTACCAGTAATTTCGAACCAAAACATATTCTTGTTTACAGAATACCACGGGTGATTTCGCTTCGAACCCACGACTCGAGTACAAACAAGTAAAATGGATTTAACTGCATTGATCTGGCATTCAGAGGAAGACTTGGATCTCTTCAGCACCATCTGGCTTCTTAAGTTGATAGCAGTTGATCCATTCTGATTCCCCGAGACAGTGCCAGGTGTCATCGGTAAAAAACTTGAATAAAAACCATTAAGTTTTATTTACGATAAATCCTTTTTACGTCATTATCTTGTGTCTCATCCGTATTAACATTCGATGCAACTATCTGATCTTCTACAGTACAATTCCAGATTCTCTCAAATTCACTTAGAAAACCAATGCTTCGCCATGCATCGGCCACAAGCTGAATAGTTTTCTTCCGAGGACGAACACCCTTCTCTTCCATAATTTGGAGGAACTCCTTGGCTTTCGATGACTGTTTTGCTTCCCCATCCCCATATTAGAGTTTCAAAGGTCGTCAAATTCGGAGATCCCATCTCACATATTTTCTCTTACATTCTTAGAGCATACTCCATTTTTCCCATATGACTTTCAGGAGCGTCTCAGCCTTTTCTGGGTCTCCAGCACGCACGTAGCTTTTTGCGAGGATGCTGAATGCATGAGTGTCGGGTTCTATGCCGGTCTTAACCATATCGTCAAATATTTCCTGGCATTTGTCCATGAGTCCAGCAGAACCCCATGCATTCATTATAGTGCTAAACGTTACCACATCAGGTTTTACCCCCAAATTCTTCCATCAATGAATAAAGATGAAATATAGATCAACATATAAGAGTCTCGACTACTCTTCTTAACAATGTTGAAATTTTAAGACAAAACATAAATCTTAATCTGGTATTAGAGTCTATTGAACTCCAACAAGCAATTTGATTCAATTAAAACTCAAAAATGAGTACGTGGATTTTAGTATTGATTTCCTCAATCAAGTCACCGTTTTGAAGGGGTATGTTAAAGGTTAAATATCACGCCGAACATGGGTGAAATATAGATCAACATATAAGAGTTTTAACTACTCTTTTAAAAATGTTGACTTTTTTTGATGGAACCAATCTTAACTGTGCATTGTTGATTTGAATTGGGTCCTGAGGTTGGGGAAGAATTTGCCTAGCAGAACAGAATCTGCATAAAAAGTGATCGTAGTGGAGTATTGCGGCGGCATCTTCTTGGGTTAATCTTATCCACGTATATTATCAGAAATCAGAAAAAAAAAAAGTGAATATTTTTTATTTTTAGCTGTTTGGCTAAGCTTAAAAAGCATCTCAGTAACGACTTACGAGATTCCATTCACTCGAAGCTTTCAACTTAATTAGGGAATAAGTAACCATGTTAATTTTAATAATAAATAACTAATAAGATTAATTAAAATTGAAAATATATTGGTAATTTTTTTTCAAAAATTAAGCAATTTCTTTACGCAAACGCAAAATAGTAGATTATCCAAATGGCAAAACATGTTCAAGTATCATGAGATGCCTTTTCTTGTAGCGCAGATAGAGGAATCGTGCGGAAGTAGTCTATCTTGCTAGAGTACCTCCATCTATTCTTGATCGATTAATGGACGAAAGACAAGTTAAAGAAAATTTAAAACAAAAGATTTTAATGAAAATAGTGACAATAGTAAATTACAATTGTTTGTGCTTCAAATACCAACAATTCCCCATAATAACTTAAGTGATAGGAGTAAACGTTTAAAATTAATAAATCATAATAAGTATTTACAAATAGGAAAGTTATTTCACGAATGAAACGAAATTTTACAACTAAACTTAGCATCTATTTAGTTTAGCTAAAAGTCAAATTTTGATGAAAGTTGATGGAACGTGTAATTCATAAAAATTGTAGATCCTATGAAATGTGTGGTTAAAAATGAATTAAAAAAATAACTTTTAGAAAATGGGAACTAAATCAAGGCTTAAACTAATATTTACGAAGTATGATCAAATTTAGATAAATTGTACTCACAAGTGATCAAGGGCTGAATATATAACTGCGGCTCTTGACACTAAGACTCTCATGGTCATTTAGTTCTTGATCTTCAATGGCGAAGTTAGGATTGTAGAATTGTTGGGTTAAATTTCAAAAAAAAAAAAAATTAATTAATTAATTAATTGTGGGGCAACATTGAAAATTATTAAGGAATTTTTTGAAAATTTGTGTAAAATCTTGGAAAATGTTGCTTAGATTTAAAATTTAGTATGGGGACAAATGACCCCACTACGGTCACTGTAAATCCACCCATGTTGATCTTGATGAGTATAATTATGTCTAAATTATTATTCTTTGACAGTCAAATTTGAACTTAGAATTCCTTTTTAGTGATATATTATTGCAAAAACTATCAAAATTAAAAATTATAACAATTTTGTCTAGAATTGTGTTTTAATTATATATTATTGCAAAGTGTGTTCTTCGATACTTTTTATCGAGTTGTGGATTCATGCTTTCGTTTGCTAAAAATTAGAAATTGGTTAGAAGGTTAATTTTGTCAAGAAGTGTAATTCAAATTCTTATAATAATTATGGTTTACGGAAACAATATCAAAAACACCCTTGACGTTTAAAAATCACAGTAATTTACTATGTTTTCACTTTTGAGCATCATATATACACTTAATCACTTTTGGGTCATATATTATCTAAAATGAGGT
>CAIGRK010382856.1:4140-27553 GCA_903798315.1 Fraxinus greggii | reverse complement strand
AAAGAGAACAGGCCCTTAGTCTTCACCCCACCACCACGTCAACACCTTCTATGTGGTGTTAGTTATGCGACGTGCAAACTCCTTGCCTCTTTGAAATAAGTCAAATGGCTCCAAAGCGGTCGAGGGAAAAAATATGCTAGTGACATAATTACACTTTAAATTGTATTTTATGGGATCCAAAACTTTTTAATTACACATTTCACCAACTTCTATTAAAATTTGCTAAAAAAATTTTTGGGTGAAAGCCACTTGAGATAGTGAAATTTGTCTCAGATAAATAAATAATCGTTTCCTCTTTTATAATAAATAATGATAAATATTCTTGATTTGGAACATCTTTTGATGTCTAGTATACGATCATCGTGACTCCTTTTATTTTCAGTGTCAATGACACTTCTTCCACTTGTTAACCGTAAATAAATTAAAAGTGTCAACTCTTCAAAGAATATACGAGAAAAAGGAATGTTAATATGACATTTCTTTAATCGTGTTTGAGTTCAAAGTAATTTTTTGTACTAACAAATTTTATTTTTGGATAAGTAGTTCAATACAATCAAACATGCTCTGGCATAATACAAGTTTGTGATTTTTTCCTATCAAAGAAACCTTCCCAACTAAATTTGTAGACAAAATATGATATTAAAAAAAAAAAAAAATGCTTTGGAATCTATGGAAATGGGAGGTCTTCAAAATCCAGTACAACTTATTTGTATTGAAGAACTCATGTCAGTCTGGCTCAAAAGCCAGGTGAAAGGAATGCAAATAATTAGAAGCTGTAGAATATTCATTCTTCTGCTGAAACCAAGGTGATCACCTTTGTCCAACAGGTCATAAACTGACCTAACTCGTTTCTGCTCATTCCAGTGATGCTACACTACCAGCAGCCGAGCCGAGCACAATTCCAATAACGATTTCCTTCACGACACTTGGTCCTTTAAAAGTAGTATGAGCAATCCGAGGATATAGCAACCATATCCAAAAATGACGCGACCACAATACCACATTGTATAAATGAATCACAGAAAAAACAACAAGAAGAAAAGCTAAAATGCAAGCCAAAAAGAAGTGATTCGAGTCATTGCATCTATGTAGAGTTTGCTGCATCTCCCTTCACCCCCAGATGAAGGAAAAAGAAGAGTTTCATAGATGAATGAGTGAAATAAAACGGCAACCTCTTGTCAAATCTTAGTAAAGGAGATACATTTAGCCCATGTTTGATCCTCATTTCTTGAAACTCATTCTTTTCCAAACGTATTTTCAAGGATTCACAACTTTTATCCAACCATACATTTCATTAACTTTTATCAAAATCTACTAAAAATCTATTTTTTATCAAAACCAAACAGGGGCTTGATAGGTTGATCGACTACTTAAAATTCTCAAGTGCTTAAACTCCACTATCATAAAGCTCCTCAATGATCAGGCTCTGGTTGAAATAGAAACTAAAAGAATTCCATTCCTTTTGCCAAAATTGAATTAACTTTCAAATTGTGGAAAACCCAATCCCTTACACGTTAGTTACTCATAAATCACATAACTAAAATTCTTTGTACACCACAAACGCTCTTTCTTCAGCTTAAGGACAAAGAGACGAGAAGCAATTTTGACAAAAAAAAAAAAAAAAAATGCAATTTACAGGCAATTCACATGAATGCGATTCAAGATTTCAGTTCAAAACCTGAAAATGCTATCATTTAAAGGCTCTTTATTTTCTCATCAATATTAGGAGATGTCTACACTCTAATACAATGTGCTGTACAGTTCAAGCACCAGAGTTTTGTACTGTGAATCTGTGATACAAATGTTTGGCTCAAGAAGAACTATTGGTTTTAGGATAATAATGGTTGTATTGGCCCTGTACTTACAGGGGCGCCAAGTCGTGCCCCCTTATAGGTGGGGGTACGGCCACATGGGTACAGACTCACAGGGGCGCCAAGTGTTGCCCCCTATATGTGGGGATAGGGGGCGCCAAGTAAGTACAGGGCCTATGTGGCCTGTACAAGTAGCATGATTGTTGGTTTTAAGTATCATACAAGAATTTAATTCGTAAGCTGGTTCGTTCATAAATCAATGGTTTCTAGCAAACTTAACTAGGTAGCAAAATACTATCACTTTTTTCGACTTAGATATTTTTCAGTGTTTTTGACGAATTACGCTTGGCTAAGCTTTTCGTCCAATGACAAATACTAATCTTTCGGGGTGGTTCTTCCTGAGATGCTAAAATACGGCAAAAATCAATACTAAACAGAAGTTAACAACATGAATAAATAAATCAAAACTGAAATATTGATTAGTGTTGATAACAAAATTTTAATAATTGTATCCCCTCTCTCATGGTTTAAGCTCAACAATATGGTAAATGGCATTTGTTTTCAAATCTCACCATCATACATTTACAGAAGTTTACGCACATATCATGTTTTTTTTTAAATAAAATAAAGATGAATCCCAGTTACACGTGAATAGCTACGATGAAGACAAAAGACAAATAAATAAACAGATTTTCTCCGGCCAACCTTAATTTTCTAGATGAGATTGTTTATTCATAACAAATAAAAACAGACTGAAATTAACCCCAAAATTTGAAGTCACGATCTGAAAAAAATACTTTCTGAGCTGTCCATGGTGCAAAAAAATCAAATTTTTTTGCATGCAATTGAAGAAAAAAGAAGTCCAAAATTGTATACCTTGAATCAACGCTCAAAACCGAACCTCGAATCAATCAAACCAATGCCTCTTATCCTTAAAACCTACAATCAAGATCCAAAATCATTCATAGCATTTTTATTTTGGAATTTTATTCAGGGTGCATTTGATTGGAATTTGCATGAAATGTTCAATTGCCTAGAAATTATTTGTATAGCAATTGTTAATCAAATGTGTTTGATTTTAATTTTCAACCTAGAAAATGTTATATTTTTTTAATTTTTTATTGGTAGATAGATGAGAGGGGATAGATAAGAGAGAAAGAGATGGAGAAAACAGACAATAAAAAAAAGCACAACTCCCTATGTATGATTAAAAAGTTGGAAAAAAATTTGAATTTACGTGTAAAATATAACTGTGAGAATGTTTTGTTGAAAATGAGTTTTAGAAAAAAAAATGGAGTTTTTGAAGAAGGTTAGACAAACATGAGGCTAAATAAACGAAGTATTTAATAGTTAAAAAAATTATTTTTATATACAAAATTTGAAATTATAATAAACTAATGAATCAATCACGCTATAAGTTTAAAAATTTTGATGGACAGCACTTGGCGTGACAACCTTGGAAGATAAAAAAGAAACAATCAAGTTCGGCAACATCAACATCAGTATCAATTTTGTTAAAGTTTTTGTTTAAATTATGTTTTAATATACGAAATATAACATTAAATATCTGTTTAATTTATCATCCAATTATGTTTAGTATTGTTCTGAGTTTTTTTGCTATCTAGTATTGTCCAATCTACTTTATCAAACCCGCTGTGAATTTAAGTAGATTATTCACTAGTATTTCTATCATTTTATGTAGTGCAGAAATGGCTATTTCACAAGTAAATTCAACTTGGGAAAAAGAATAAGATTTATTCTAAACAAGATTCAAAAATACATTTTGCATTGTACAATTTTGTTAATGCCCTCCAATCAGCGGCGGATCTAGCACCCGACGAGCTCTTGTGGTCGTCCGCGCTAGATTTGCTGATATTCAAATTTTTTTTCAATGTATTTATTTTATTGGATATATAACTGTGATTTCATTTTATTCACTCAAGCTATTGTAGTTCATTTGACTAGAGAAACATATAAGTAAATGGGAGTTTTGGGTTCGACTATCAACGGTAGCAATCCCCTTTTACAATTATAATTTAATATTTTTCACCATTTTGGAGCAAATTCGAAGATTCGAACCTGCGAATTCCATTGGAATTATAAAACATTGATCACAATGGCATTTGGTTTATGTTGATATTATGTAACAAAGTTTTATATGTTCTTTTATCAAGTGATGGATATATTCCCCCTTTGTTTTTAAATTTTTTTTAACTAAATTCGACCTTACAATAAGATTATTAAAATAGTCTTTTTTTTTTTGTTAGACTGAAATTATTAGCAAATCGAACCAAGAAAGTACCCATTTTTCAAATTTCAAATTGTTAATCTATAAATATTAATAGATTGACAGATAATATACACACATACACACTTACAATTTGAACCATGATATAAGTAATTTCAGTTCACGGTATTGGTTATTATTGCGGCTGTCAACAGCCGCCTATGTTCACTCAAAATCCTGAATCTACCATCGCCTCCAACCTTATTTTTGAATCTAAGAATGAATAATGGATGTCAAGAAACAAATCAAGAAAACAAGAAGTTCAAAAAAATAAAATAAAGAGCAAGAGACACTAGAGATCAACCTATCTACAAGTTTCAATCTCACAGGACTGCTCTCTCATTCTGTTGCAAGATCCCGAATTATTTCTGTACCTGTGAGACTTTCTGCAGCAAGCTTGTCTCACGGTATGATGCTACCAACAAGAACAACAATCTGGAAACATTGTAATTCTGACAACGCGGTCGACCTTCTTAAGTCATTGAACACTGCAAATCCGTTTTTTCTTGAAGAAACAGATCGCCTTGTACCAAATCTGTCAAGAAAATGAAACATCTTGTCAAGACCTGAAAAATATAGCTGATTCTTCAACGAATATCAATTGGCCACTTTACCCATGAACCAGGGGAAAAAAATTTATCTGAAAAGAAGAATGACGACAAGAAATGGATTGTGCTAGAATTTGTGTGTTCTAAATATGTCATGGTTTTTTATTTACCTCAGGTAACATTCTGTACTTTGCTTTATTGTTTAGTTCAACATTTATTTAATGATACCCAGGCATTTAGATATGACAGGCTAAATGATTACATATTTGCCCGTGGAGATGAAAATTTTAGCGAAGCTAGAACCATCAATCTCCAGGCCCCCCGGAAAACTGCCACATCATATAGCTCTTGAAGAAAAAGTGTAATGACAGTAGTTTTGAACCATTATGACAAAACATGCAAAGTGTACATATGAAATTTGTCTTGACTCTTTCAACATACAGTTAGAACTGTAGACTATTATTGATACACAAACAATGAAAAAATAACAAAGAGAAAGACCAACATTAATTACACAATCAAACTATCAGAGAAACAATATGATAGAATCATGAAAATACAACGAAGACGATATTTCCTTAACACAGATAACTGCTTACAAGTTTGTCAGGCATCAGAGTGACTACTAAAAACAATACATGCAAGTGGCAGTATCAAATATCTTAGAAATTAAACTGTCACTGACTCGTATCTTTCAAAGCAAGCATTTCCTTGATTCGGTTAGCGAAGAAACGTAGTAGAACGTAAGCAATACTGGCCAAGAGATCAAAGAAAAAAGAACATTGCACTGCGTCCATATATAGGATAGTAAACAAAGAATGATACCTAAAACTTATCTTTGACCTGATCCCGTAATTTGATCAGAGGTTGTAATTTCATCTAGTTTCTCCTTGCCATTAGCCTCGTCCTTGAGTTCTTGTTCATCCAGAAAGAGAAGTGGATCCGAATCAGTTCTGTCATTCCCCTCCTCTTTCATGTTAGTCTCAATGTCATCATATTCCAAAACTCTCAAAATTTCAGGAAGTGAAAGGCCATTCTCCTCAGCAAATTTAGTTCTCATTTCAATGTCAATTTTTTCTTTTGAGGTAGTGATACTTCCCATGAACCCAGCAGTTGTGGGATCCATACCCACACTTTCATCTTCTTTGATGTATGCTCGGAAATCATTCATAGACGGTGGGATTTTCGAGAAAAAGACTTCTTTGAGGTTTTTGATCACCCCTTTATTATATGGGTTTTCCTTCTTATCATAACGATATCTGAAGTTTTCATATGTAGTCTGCAAAGGAGCTAGAGTTAAGAGTTTTATATGTGATGCAAGCCTACACCTAATGGAAAAAATCAACATTATTTGCCATCAAACATTGGAAAGATAGACTTATTTATGTGCATTGATTTGTGATTTCATGTGTGTAAGAAGTAACTGATCAAGAAACAAAATGTATTCTCCTCTCAAATATTCACTGCTGAAGCATCTTACAGAACATAATGAGAACCCAAAAATGTTAATATCGTGATTGTGATTATATGCCTTGCAGAAAAACAAATTGAAAAATGACAAATTATTGAAGATATTAAACAGGCAGTCATCTGCACAGACTCAACATATTAAAAGAATATAGTCACTTCATATACGAAAGGGAAAAGAAAGCTTGACAAAGAAAACTTGCCTATTAATTTACGACTAAGAGCTACTACTATTTGCGTAAGTGGATAACACTGGAGCAGTAGATTAGATTTGAATCTAAACATTTTTGAATTGATTGAAGAAATGGTTCCCAGATTGCGCCCAGTAACTTCTAAGTTCTAATCCAAGTGTCTGGCCTTCGCCCTAAACTGAACTACGCATGGAAATTCAATCTAACTAGAAGCAAGTCAAGTATGCTAGTACTATACAGATGACCTATGAACGCAGCATTAATAAGTTAGAATAGTCGTGCAAAAGAAATTATGCTATATGTCACATTCAGTAGCAAATAGGTGAAAGTAATCAATATATTTCCTGCTAATAAAATTTCAGGGAAACTTATAGAAAACGCACCTGATTTGTGCAAATCAGATGGAAGTGGAAAACTGTAAGGCCACCCACGAACCAAACAGCAATGAAGCAGTACACTAATAGAACGTCTGACAAAATATCATGTGACATGGCTTTCCACATGCTGCCTTTTTTATGAAGAATGTTGATCCAAGAGAACACGAAGACATATATGCATAAAATCGTCGATGTTGATATAAACATATAGAAGAACCGATAATTACGCTGCAAAAACAGCATGAAAGATGTTCTTGTTACTTATGGAAAGAATAGTAAGTGCCAAACCAAATGAGAAGAAAATATTCCATCAATATCCCTGATTATTTGATAATATTGAGTCCATTGCTTATAGTTTCCTCATTGAAGTATTTCAGGTAGTTATCATTATTTTCCAATGACTTACTTTTAAATGACAAGCTGTGTTTTCAGATATATTTGTAAAACATATAAGTTCATTTCGAATTGGTAGAGGATCATACACGTTGTGTATGTGTAACGTCATTTAATTTTCTCCGTGAATTTATAATTAAACAACTGAAAAGCAATATATATCAACTCCACTCAGAGTCTAATATTCCCCATGGTTATGAAAATATCAATTCTGCATAGTTTATATCCTTGTAATAGAGTGCCCACTTTAGGAGCAATGATGATGAATCTGTTGTGACAATTTTGACTCTTCTTTCATAAGGAGATCGTAAAATTTAGATGTATCAATACAACGCTATTACATTGAATGCAAGTAGTGTCTAAACATATGTACATGATCTTAACTTTTCTTCCTCGAGAAATAAGAATGTCTAGAATGACATGACAGAGAAGCTCAAAGATGCTCTTTGTTGGTTGTCCATCGTGTACATAACTCAAAATTACAATTACCACTCAAACAATTTTCTCGTGTTGAACAAGGGATGGAGTATCAGAATCATAGTATCAAGAAAACATGGACCCTTGACTGATTTATGTATTGCAAATTGCAACTCATTTACATGACTAGTACACATTATATGACCAGGATTTGCAGAAACAATTTCACAAATAATTTTCCCATGCTTATAAGAAATTTGACGGGCAGATAAAAATAGGCAACAGGCAGCTTTACAATCAGTACATGTTGGGTGGTAACAAAAAAACATAATATTTTGGGATTAAAGCAGGGAAACTGAACATGGAGTAGTACATGACTAATATGTGATTTTCTACAGTTAACAATTGTGCATTCCTTACTTTAATATCGTAAAATGATTTCATATACACGATAACAGAATTATCACAGGAAAAAGAATCTCTCACATGCATTCAAACGAAGTTGAACATAATCATTGATTTTATCACCACCAAGATGATTGCCAGCCAAATATTATAAAGGGGATTGGTGACTGGATAAGCTCATATAATAACGGGATGAAAACACTTGCAGTTGTTAAATTTTAGAGATATTTCATGACGTCAGTAATTTTTTTTTTTTTTTTTTGTATAAAGTTGGTCGATGAACTTAAAAGTTAGTTACAATTTGTTCATTTCATCCAACTTTCGTTAGTTTGACTAACGGAAAATTGGATGTGGCCATCTAGTTGGTAGCTAGTTACCAAGGATTATTTTGTGTAAGCCAAACTGATGGACATTGATGCAGTGATCAAATTGTAAAGTTTAAGTTTATTTATCAACTTGAAAGAAAACAAAATCGGTAACCAACAAGATGTATAACTAATAGTTTAGTGACAGACAACCAGTGTATTTAACCCAATAACACCATATATCCAATCAATCATGGTGCAGTACTTACTATGCCAATGCATTGACCGACCCATGGACAGTGATGATCAAATCTCTGAACACAATTGTTGCAGATGGAGCAATGAGATGCACGGGGAGGACGGTAAAGCAAACATGTTTCGCAGAACTTCACTTTAACAGTGTGCTCATTCACGATTACATCCTTTGTTCGGGGAAGTTTCAAATGAGGAGTCCTCCCATTGACCCACTCCATTGAAGGGGTGCTCATCTCAAATGTTTCATCACACTCGGGAGGTCTTGAATTCCGAGGTACAATCCCAGGATCTCTGCTGGATGTTAGGAAGAGAAACATTATATCCTGCATTAAATCCAAATATCAACAAGCTATCTAAAATTGATAAGATATTCAATGTGCGTTAATCTCAGTTCTATACGAGTATTTAGAGGAACTAAATATCAATAAAACATTCTCTTAATGAAATTTAAGGCAGGATAAAGCTATTATTCTGAAAGCATTATACATAACTACACAAAGAAGTGAAATTATAGACAGACAGAAAAGTTTGATTGATTTCAAATGTTTTGGAAAACGAGAACTTTTTGAATCATTTTGCGAACATTGTTGGAAAGCCGTGGAAACCTTGTATATTTTACATAAACTGATTTTTTTATTTTAATTATTCAAACTTCACTTGCTGAGAAGAAAACTTGTTTATGTTATATAACTTCCACTGATACTGATTACTTTAAATGAAAAAATTAAGACAAAATTGATTTTATAGGAAGTTTTTTATATAGTTTTGAAATTTCCTTGCATTTCTTTTATAATGTTAATATTTTTTAAAAATTTCAAGGGATCTGTATAGAAACTTTTAACCATGCTAGAGTTGAATGTTATCTTGCAATGAAATAATCAACCATGTTTAAAGTCCCAATAATAAAAAAACTAAAATAAATCTGAATTCTAAGCAGATAATGTGCACTTCAACTACACATAGTGCCTTTAAGTCTAGCACCTTGGTCAATTTTCGACACTCGAAAAGAAAATACACAAACCATGAGTTCAGAAAAATATTAATAGTTTCCCGAGGCCGCATGCTCCCTCAGCAAAATATGAGAAATAATTTTAACTTATATGATTATTGATGTTTACTTACCAGAATGGTTAAAACTATTGCCACGATAAGTACCGAATACCAATGCATTGCATTTTTGTTTTCTTGATGTTTGATGATGGAGAATATTTTAATGCAAAACCCAAGTGCAGGGCCTACAATTAGGAATGTTGATAAAAATAACGATGAGCCATCGGGACCAAAGATGAATCTTCCTCCAAATAAGAATCTCTGGAGCATTAAACAGAACAAAAAAACAATTGAGATCGAAGTGAATGCTTAATATCGATTGAAATAATGGAACTGGAATACGGGTACTATAATCTCAATGTTCACTAGTGCACAGTCACCATGAAAATTGAGACAACATAATATGAAAAATCAACTGCAGCGCTTGTCGGCTTATCATCACTATCAAAATTCTGCTCAGATTGTCTGTGGGAATACAAAACCAGTTGATTTCAAAGGCACCATGAAGACATAATAATCTAAATCAATTTATCCTAACAGTTTAAACTTTAATTTGAAGACTTCAAAACATGACTATCTGTTCAGATAGAGATACTGAGATCAATCTCCCATTTTCCATTTATGTAAATTGTACGCGTGTAATTGTTTCTTGAAAACGAATGCGAGGACAGTTGAGCACAAAATTTAAGGTAAAAAAGTGCGTGTACTTATGGATGAGATGGTTCAACAACAGTTAAGTCAATTGAGAACATTTAATTGAATGAGTATTGGAAACCTAAGAATAAAATTTGAATTTCAATCCATAAAACATTGTCATTTTAGTAAAAACTATAACCCCAAATAAAAGAATCAGACATTTGGTCAAGTTATTCAAACAGCAAGATCTTGAATATGAAATGGGAGAATCCACATATGCCAAAACAACAATGCTATAGGTACAGAAATATTTTCAGAGAAATCATACATATGGACACTCGACCGATTATCATTGGAAGATGATAAAAACACAAAGAAATGCAGCCATACTGGTGCTGCCGTATACAATTTGTGTCCCTTTTTTCTGTACTTTCAGAATAATTCATGCCCAAAAACCCACTTTCTCAAATCAAATTAAATCATTTTTTCTCTAATGATTAAATGCAATAATTTCACAATCAATAAACAAAAAGAAATGACTCACATTGTTTCCTCTCCAAACTTGATAAAGCCTCTTTGGTTCGAGTTTTCCTTGGTCCATGTAGCCCAAAAGCCAGCAACCCGGAAATCAATGCAAGCTGTTAATTTCCAATCACAAAATTAAAAACCCTTTTCTTCTCTTCTTCTTCAACAAAATCCCACATGAGCAAAACACATCAAAATCCAAAACCTTTGCGTTCTGTCGGGTCTTTTTATTACATGTCAAAACATTGGACTTTCACGCGTTGTCTTTTGGATTACAAGAAAATGGTAAATCTGGTTGGCTACAGAATGTCTGTGTGTGTGTGAGAGAGAGAGAGAGAGAGAGGTTTAGAATATGATGAAGAACCAGCTGCCTTTTGCTCTCTTCTTCCTGGCACAGACAGACGGGATTTCCCAGGAAGAATGTAGTTAAAATTCTTGTGTTTTAAAGACTCACATTTTTCTCTCACTATTATTAAAGAATTGATTTTTATTTTTTTTTCTGTTAGGTTCTTTCTCTAAGGTGTCACTTAACTAATTTCTCCTTTGAATCTGCCTGGGGTAGGGGTGGGGTGGAGTGGGGTGGGGTGGACTCAATAAGACTTTCGTCTCCACTATTTTTCTTGAGATGTGCTATATGAACATAAAGGACACGCGACACAGAATTTTCCATTTTTTTTATACAACTCTTCAACTGTCCTCGTGAAATCAGATTCCGTCATTCACATTTCATCCTACATTTTTCTCCTATCATGAATTTACAAATTCGAATCACTTCAATGCATATTAACTCCACGTCGTTCTTGAATTGCAACTTAAGAGTTGAATGTTTATTTGAGGTAACTGTTTAGTTACTTCTTGAATGAAAATTGTAAAAGATAGAAGTTCAAAGTATCCTAAAAGTTGAAGAACATGCATGCAAATTATTCGAAAAAATTTATAGTTTCGAATAATTATATAATTATCATACTCCTTCGTGTAAAGGTTGAATTCATATTTTACATTAAATTCATCGCACAGTTACAATTATCATAAACAGATAACGTCTAAATTTGAATTCGTAATTTTTATAGGTTCTATTTCATTTATAGGTTTAAGAAGAGATAAATTATTTTACACACATGAAAATTATTTTAAATGTACATTTTAAAATGAATATATGCATACTGCAAAGCTGCGTTAAATATGATATTATTTTGAACACATATGCTCCTACCGTCTTTGAAATGATTATTATTTAATGGGAAATGAATAAATGGCGGCAACTAACGTGCAAGCACAAAAACTTTTCTTTTCTACAATATTTTTTTTGATTAAGTTGAAAGCACGATTTCAAAATAATACTTTTCTTGAATTATTTTTAATTCATTAATTTCAGTATAATTTTTATTTTTAATTAGTATGTAATCAACTACGAAATTTACATTATTCATGCATACGTTAAAAACAATTTTTTTAAGAAAAAATAAATTATGAGAATGAACAAAACGATAATCTTTAGTGTTCATTATATTGAAACATAAAATTTAATAATAATTTCATGTACTTTTCAAAAAGGCCTCGAAACAAAAAAAGGTTGATTTCAATCTGAACATAAAAGTGAGTGGTTGAGATTCGACAAACAACATTCTAAGTTAAATTCGAAATAAACAAGATACTTATTTTGAAAGCAACACTTACCAACCTCACTACTATCAAAATAAGTAACTTTTTTTCCGACCTGAAAAAGGAAATCACGATCAAAGTCCTTCGCTAAGGCGGATCCTCATGAAGTTACCGAAAAAGTGGGATAAACGCCAAATGATTATTAATTATGTAAAGTATACAAAAGCAGCTAGTATCAGATTAAACTAGACAAATATGCAGGAAGGAAGCTAACAAAATTAACAAACTCCATCTAACTCAGTTTCCACTTTCCAGTGCTACACAACTAACAAAAGTCGCGGTTCTGTCATCGAGAACTTATATTCTTGTTCATTTGCATACCCTGCAAAATCGGATATTTCAGTTTGATACGAGCAATTTCCTACCATGAATTAAGGGAAAACGACGTACAGCACTGCAGATGCAAAAGACATTAATCTTTATGTTGACACTGTACCTACAGCGTTTGCAAAAGCATTTAATTAGACTTTCAGATTACAAATTTACAGGTTACATATCAAGGATCATGAAACACACGTACATTCTCGAATTCTGACTTCCACTACGAATCAAGATAGGAGGGACATTTGTTATAAACATCAAAATTAGATGTCAATTGTTTCAAGTTCAGAGAGAACTTTCCATAAAGAAACTTAAGGGTAACTTCATTCAGTCTCTGAGTTTTGGTTTAAATCTTAAATTAGTCGAAGTTTCAAAGGGTCAGATCAAGATCAACAGTCAGAATGAAGTCACAAAACCACGCGCAAAACACCACCCTAATGAGACTCATCAACATACCGCACTGCTACACAGGATGGACATCAAATGTTTAAGAGATTAAAGTTACAGCCAATTTATTAACCCAAGCCTTTCCTCTTTCCCAATTATCTTTAATCCAACGTGCTCAAGTTTTCTTTACAAATATATATTCACCAGATTCAGGCTAATGAACAACCGAGTTGCTGTCCAAGTTCCTGTTTTGTTTATTAAGAAGGCACTAAACTCTCAAGGATTTGGAAATCCAAGCAGTTTTGGCTCATAATAATTTGAAATCCTTCGCTCTTCAATCCATTGATATTATGATTAAAACTGTCACCATTTAAGATAATCTATATCCATTTGAGTTAAATTTGTTAGACATGATCAATGATTAGATCTACAAATCCAATGAAATACAACATTCAAAGTGCATATTTCAGAATTCATTAAATCTAATTCTCATAAAAATTACCCTGAAGTGGACAGACCGCTAAACAAGTCATACAATTTTCTGGAAGAAACATGAAAATGAGAGCATCTAAAGCGAGAGAACAAGAATCAATTTAGAAGTTCGATGGTGTGAGAGAGAGGAAATAACCAACCTTTTGCAAGAGGCATCAAGATCCACCGTTTTACTTGGCATTGACAATCAATAGAAGTGGCCTCTGCATTTCACCGACCCACAAGAGCACTTTTTTCTTCCATGGATTCCTTTCTCAGATGAAACCATCCCATAATCATATGTTAACTCTTGCATTGGAGGAATATGTCTGATGGCGAAAAAAGCAACATGGACATGTGCATTGCTATTACTTTCAATTAAAACTGGCTGCCAACACACATTTGGCGAACAACTATGGTTCATGAATCGAGCTACATTGCCATTATTTTTTGCATTTATAATGAGGGGAAATGGGACTTTTGAAGAACCATTAGAATCATCATGCACAGATCCCAATGGTTTATAGTTGCGAGTCGAATCAAAAATATAATTATCTTTGTTTTCATTCCCGAAATCACCTATCCTAGATGCATCAACGACATCCCCTGCATACTCACAAATAAATCCACCTGCCCGAACGGGATCCCAGGACCTAAGTCCCCATCCTCTATTCTTCGTTTTAAAAATTTCCAGACGTACCTTCAGACCAGCTTGAGATATTCGGTTCCTGCAGTTAGGAGGACACGCACAGGTAGGGCCACACTCATGTATCAAGGAGCTGTAAGACATTAGGACACCGACTGATGTATAAGGGAGATATCCCCCATTTCTCTGGCTGCAAGGGCAGCTACTACTGCCTGGTTGACATCCATTCAGGCAATGACAGCCTGAAAAGGGCTTAGGAGCGGAAAATGGCTTTGAGTAGTTGAGTATAGGACTGTATGTGAAGTAAGCAGGTCCATTTTCATCATCAACTTCATTCACAAGAGAGACCGGCAGACTCTCTGCACCTGATGTTATATCAGGAAGGATGAACCCACTCCTTGAGGCGTTTCCATACTTCCATTGCTGAATTGATTTCCACAACGTAAACGCTTCAGGTTGCCCGGGTTTTCTAATCAATTTGTACTTGAAAACATTACATCCTGACTTATTTTTTTCTATCCATGACTCCTCAATTTTGTAAAGGCCGTCATAAACATAGATCTTCCCATTCGAACAGCTAACATCCTTTACACCCCGTATGACTCTTATCTCACTGGCCTTATGCAGACTCTTCTCCAAAGCAAGATTCCCTCTTTCAAGTTTCTGATCAAACACTTGCCCATCTTTCCTCTGCACTCCGCCCTGGCCAGTGTAAATCAACACATTTCCGTCGCCGCCCTGATCATCATATCCTCCAGACGAGACAATGCTGACTGCCAAAGGTTCTTCATTCGTGGTAAGTTTGGCACCCATATAATCTATCCCAGCCATAATTGGAGCATGTAACCCCACTATACATAGCTCCATTCTAAAGAAGAAAATATCGCCGACTTCAACTCCAGGTACATGCCCAATCCTCTTTGTGCTATTTGTCCGAACACCTTTGGCCATCAAAACTGTACCAGCCGTCAGGTTAGGATGTTTAGAAATCACAGGAGATGCTTCTTCAATTTGAGTAAGCCTTCTCCTGACCAAATCAAATACCAAGAGTATCGTACCAGCTACCTCCTTGTCACCACTGGTTCTTCTAAAATCATCCAATTCGTTAAGCTTAAATGAAGTAATAAGGTTATTAACTATCGTCTCAACAACCTTGTCTCCATTGCTGTCTCTTTTCTTCCTTGGCCGGGCATTTCGTTTTCCTGAATTGCTGGCATTCTCCACATCACTCTGATTCTGAGAATCAGCATACCCATCTTCTATAGATACGCTTCCTGATGCATAAGTAGTAGTCCTATTAGATTGCTCCATTCGCCCTTTCGCTGGGTTTATTGGAGTTCTAAAAGAATTCAGTGGAACAGGAGACTGTATATGGGTCCCAGAACCAAATTTCCCTGCTTGGTTGGGGACACTTGATGTGGTTTGTTGAGAAGCACTTGGAATCACGAATGGGTAAAATGGTTGGACCCCGCATGGGAAAGGACCAGTCGGTGGAACACACACAAAGGGTGCTGGCTGGGGACTTGAGATAGATGACATACCAGGTGTGGTTATGAATACCGGGACAAGACATCTCAACGGCATCAAATCCAAAACCCTGGACTTATCAATTGATCCAGGTGGAAGATTGGACTCTGACCTCAAATCTTGGTCCATTTAACCACTTCACAGCACACTTTCTATAAGTTTTCAAACAATCAACTCACTCGTCAAATTATGCACAAAAGTCCCTAGTAAGTAATAAGCACTACTCAACGCTCTTCTTGTCCACCATATAAGGAAAAACTATTTTCCTAGATTATGATGCTATTAACAACGGAAAATGCAGTTAAAGTAAAAACACAATCAAATTAATTAAGCCCTATAAATAACAAACCCGTACTCAAAGGCTTAAAAGTGCTAACTTTAACTCATACTCCGGTACAAATACTCTTCCTGCAACAAGAAACAAATGCTATTAGCAAAATGACACAAAATCAGAGGTAAAAATAAAATCATTAATGAAGTGAACAGAAAAAACCCTACTCTTCACCCTAAAGACCCATTTACAAATTTAGCAAGAAATGAGGTTGAAACCCATAAAATACACCAGAAAATGTACAGAATATAATAAAACCCATTTCGAAATCCATAGCAAAGATGCAACTTTTACATTGAGGTCTCAAGAGGGGACTTAAATCAAGAAGATAAAAATAAAATCACTTATAAGTTTAACATTAAATTAAGATTAAAAATGTTTATAGCTTTTGTACTAAAGCATAGATAAGAGGTTTAATTAGCTAAAAAAACAGAGAAAAAGAGACCTTGAGATTGGGTAAAACCTGGGGTTTAGAGAGGAAGAGGACACGAGACAGATAGAGACCCTGGTTCTTTGAGTAAAAAGTGTTTTGGCGAATATACCGTTTCTTTAAATCTTTTTGTTATATACTGTTATTTCATTGGATGCAAAGAAGTGACAAGTCATCAAAATTTATGATGTTTTGACTGAAAACTGATCCAATAATTGAAGATCCCACTGAAAAATATTTTATCTTTAATACTGCGTCTTCAAATCCAGATGATACCCTTCTTTTTTTCTTTTTTTAATGACACGACTTCCTAACTTGCGTCGGATTATACCTGAATTTCGAGCCCCCGGTGCCTCAGTGATTCGAGAAGGTTAATCGCGAGATATGCCCTCCTTGACGCGTCTGGCATCCACTGCTATTACCGGATGATACCTTTTTTTAAAACAATCAAGATGTTGTTTTGTTTTTATTTTTGTCTGAACAACTAAAACTTAGCTCATGCTCGAGACTCGTTCTTAAAAAATATATATAATAATAAATGAATTTATTTTCAATAACGTATCCTTCAACTGAAATAATTTTGTACGTAAATTTAATCTTTCATTTTACTTTTATCTATGCATTCTCAAAAATATATTATTACGAAATTTATTCTTCCAAAGTTCGGCTGGCGAGCCTTATATTGTGGTTTCAAATGATTTAATAGTTTACTATCAGAGTTCAAAAAAACCTCTAAAATTATAACTAAGAAAAATTATGAATAATAATTTATAAATTTATCATTTACGTCAAATCATTTTAGTTAATGTTACAAAAATGTGACTAAGCACGTCTTGAATTATCCTAGTGAAAATAATATAATAATTTAATAACAGTTAAAAAGAAATTATTCAACAGTTGATACTTGCGTTTATCAACAAATTCTCTAGAAGAAGGCTTTTAAGTATTTTAACCTTAAAAGATATTTGATTTTCTCTGATTAAAAGTATTTATTTCACATTTTAATTAGACATTAATGTTAAACTATAATATAACTGCCATGTTTCAAATGAGCCCGTAGGAGCCTCATTTTTTTTTAAAAAAAAATGTATTTTGGAATAGTACATTACTGGAGAATGTATGGTTAAAATAAAAAAAAATTTTGGGATTTTGTTTAATATTATTTTATTAAATAATATGTAATTAAAAAGAAGAGAGAAGAAAATATATTTTGAAAATAATATGAGATTGTTAAAAAAGCCAACTTGTGTGAATTGGACTAACATGAAAAATATGAAACTTCTAAAATGCAATCTTCCTCCATGACATATACATTTCTATGTTAACCTCAGCTGTCCTCCCAATCCATTAATAGCCAAATTTTGGGACCAGTGAGTGAGGATCACTGGGTTACTATACCCAAATAAATCGAGTTGATAATCACACATATCTGCTTCAGTTACAATTGACATTTGCCTTTACGCTTCTCTTTACTCATTTCCCAATTTTTTGCCATTTGTAGTGCTTCATTTTTATTTTTTAACTTCACCATTTGTGGAGTCTATCACCACAGGATTGACTTTATTAAGCTACCATGCGATGCGCACTCTTCAATAATATTGTTTCGTGGTATTAACTAAGTTATTATCTCTTGATTGACACCAGATGTAAGTGAACTAGATGGTCAACTATGTCGCCATCCCTTTTCAGATCTTGAGGTTGTGATCGACTCAACAAGCTACCCATACGTAGTAAAGATATCAAGCGTCACAGTTTCTGCTCATTCAACTGTCATGTTACACTTAAAACCTCAATTCTACCACTTGCTTTCTTACTCAAGTCACCTCCTTGAGTTCTTGGTACTTTCAAATGCATTAAATGGCACCATTGAAAAGTTAACAAATAGTGTAAGAGATGATTTAGATAAATTTAGCAGGAAAATTTCACTGGAGGTTCAAAACCTTTCGTTTTGTTGCAAATCACACATTAACCTTTCATTTTTACGGTCGCAATCCCGAACCTTTATAATTAACTGCAACTATAGTCCAAATTACTGATTCAGTCCATAATGCCGTTAGTTAACATAGAAATTGCAATTTTGGCTCAAATGGGCCAATTAAATAAGGAACAAAATGGTATATTCACAATTTTCATAATAAAATAAAAAATAAACCTCAAGTACTGCTCATCTTCACAAACCCCCAACCCCTAACGAAAACGTCAACGAAACTGGGAGTTGGGAACCGTTTGCGGCACAAAGGCTGATAAAAGGGAGCTGTCACGTTCTTTCAAAATTGATCCTTGGAGTGAGATTGAGAAAAGAATGCTTTCAAAAGATTTGAAGATTTGCAAATTTGGATGTGGAAAGAGTGCTTTAACTCGTCAATTTTACGTGCATTGGCTTATAGAAAGAAAAGATGATCTCCTCTACTGGGAGCTTGTGATCTCTGCTTTGATACTTACCAGTTTAAAGAAGATCTCTGCCTTTCTTGCCATAAAAAAATTTCACCATGTTGTTATTAATCAGGAAGAAAAAGTTGAACTTGGGACATTTATGTTGATGTTGTTGAACTCATCTTTGAGGTTAGTCAACCAAGTACATTTAGGATACGTTTTTCAGCACTTAAATTTCTTCCAAATTCACCGTGCTTTTGCCGAGAACCCCATATCTCCCAACCAATGCCCTCGAAGGTGGGCATGCTGTTTTGGCAATTGCGCTGGTATGCGGTGGCCGTGGTAGTGATGACGGGGGGCGGGAGGGATTTTGATTTAGTTTTGGTTGAAGTGTTGAGGGGGAGAGGGTACGGTTGGGGAGATTGCGAAACATGAACAGTATTTTTTTTTGGTTGACGTAGGAACCCACGGCTACTACCACCAGCGGAGCCCCGACCACTGTGAGTGCGCACTGGTAAACCCCGCTCCAAGTGCAGTAGCCAGCAAACCACACAGAAGAGGTGAACGGTACTAGGCAAGCACGATGCGACATGTTCGAACGAAAAAGTGTTGACAGGATATTCGAACTTGTGACTTTTGGTCTCCTCGTTCACCTGCTCCACTAACTCGGCCAGCCCCGAAGGGGTAACATGAACAATATATTTGATTTGGGGGTGGGTTGGGGTGGAGAGGTTGGGGGAAGATAAACAGTACTTTAGTTTTTTTTTTCTACTTAATTATTTTATTGTGGAAATTGTGAATATATCATTTTGCCCCAATTTAATTTGTCCATATGAGTTAAAATTACAGTTTTACTGTTGACTAACAATATTATGGACGTAATCAGTTATTTGGACCACGGTTGCAGTTAAGTATAAAGGTTCGGGATTGCAGTCGCCAAAATGAGAGATAAAGGTATAATCTACAGTAAAATGAAAGATTTAAGACTTCTGCTGCAATTTTTCCTAAATTTAGCACAAAAGTTGTATATTTTTTGTCATGGACTTGGCTATTTTTGACACACAGGTTTTCTATTTCGTCTACTATATTATTAGTTAAGTTAGCCTCCAAATTTGGTGACTTTCAACCAATTTTCAATTATCCATTACCAAGAGCATCTTCAAAATTCACTTAAGTTTTAAATAACATATTGTCACTCAGAATTTTAAACTTCAAAATTTTATTGTTTGATGGCCATTATTTTTAAAAAATAAAATTTTGAATAGTGATTTTTTTTATGAATGTGTATTTTATAAACATGAAAAAAATTTGAAGTCACGTGCAAAATATTTTACTATATAAATATGTGGTTGAAAATAAATACGAAAATTAAAGAATTTTATTTTAAATGGAAACAAACAGAGACATTTTATTTGGGAGCCACTAGTTACATCTTATCCTCCCTTTCCGTTTCCTTAAATCCTTTTCTACTCCGTTAAATAAAAATAATAATAATAAATAAAATACAAGTAATAACATGCCTGTTTTATTTTCTATTTTTATAGTAGTAATTCATTTTAGAATAGTAGATTAATAGAGAATATGTGATTAAAAAATAAAAAAAAATTTGAATTTACGTATAATACTATTTTACTGAAAAATGTGTAATTGAAAAGAACAGAAAAAAATGTATTCACGAGTTGTGAAAGGATTAGGTGTTTTTTAAACAAGCATTCGATTAGCAATGAGTGAGCCAACTTGTTACAGGGAAATTTCACCACAGCCACGCAACTTACATATTTATTTCACGTTGGTTACCTAACTTAAATTCATTTCCATTTACTCACCTATCTTATATTTTTATTTCAATTTGACCTTTCTACCTATCACCAAGAAAACTAACGGCACTTGTAAACTTTACAATCTAACTCATACAAATTTTTAACTACAATTCTTCAATGGTTCAAGGGTCATTTATGAAATTTATATATTCAACCCATTCTAGTGTTTCATGGTAGGCCACGAAATGCACGTGTTAGGTCACCAAGTTTATTATTTCGTTGCTAAAGATTATGAAAGAAATAATCAAATTAAATGCTTATTTGGGAAAAAAAAAAAAGCTTGAAATATATTTTATTAATTTTTATCGAAATTTTTCATTAAAACCTCTATCAAACAATCCCTACTTATATAACCCATGTTTGGTAAGGATCAAAATCTACCTCTAAAATTTATTATTTCGTTGTTAAAGATTATGAAAGAAATAATCAAATTAAGTGCTTATATTTTATCAATTTTTATTAAAATTTATTAAAAATTTGATTTTAATCCCGGACATATGTTGGATGGCCAAATTGAAATATAAACAAAATGAAATTTTCCCAGGTGCACAATGATTTCATTCTCGGTTCATACTTCACAGAAATTCCTCCACCAGTCTCCACCCAAAACCACTTCCCCAAATCCAATGGACCCTGAAATCGCCTACACAAAACAAGCACAAATCAGCTGATTACTCTCTCACAAACACACAATGGATCGAGAAGAGAGGCGGACTTTAAGTGCTTATGGAGACATGGGACCCACCAGCAACTCCATAGACACCTTTGACAACAACCACCACCAGCACAGGATCTTCATAGATGATGAGCCTGAAAATGATGCACCACTCAGCACTACTGATTGTGGCTACACAAGACCCTTTGTGTTTCTTGATATAATATGGAACTTGGCATTTGTTTTGTTGTCATTTTCTGTGCTTTTGACCACCATTCAAGAAAGACCCTCGACTCCTTTAAGGATTTGGATTGTTGGGTATGCTCTGCAGAGCCTTCTACATGTGGGGATTGTGTGGGCTGAGTATCAAAGGAGGAGTCTTGATGATGTTGGGGTTCGAGAGTTTAACTTTCGTGGTGTCTTTTCGTTTTCTTCACTGTGTCATAACAGGTAAATTCAGTTTGATTTTTGTTTATTGAACTCTCGAGGATGTTCAATCGATATATTTTTTTGTTATGTGTTTGATTGGCTTTTTGAATGGTCCTAAATTTAGATTGTGTGGTTGATGTTGGCATGTTGATATCCTTGTTTCAAGGAATTAAATGATATCCCAAAAGACCCTTCAAATGCAGGGTTGTTAATTTGTTTCATTATTGCGAGAAATGGGTTTAGGGTTGTTACTTTAGTAGTATTGGGATATGACCTTTTTCTGAATATTGCTTTTCATGGATCATGACTTCTTTCGCCTTCTTTGTTTTGAGTTGTTATTTTGTGTAATGGAGCTTAGTTTTGAGTATGAAAGAATCCGGAATCAATGGTTTTGTAAACATATGGCAACTGGATATATTAAACATGATTGATTTCGTTATTCTTGACTTGATTGTGTGGAAAGTGAGAATGCCCTTGTCTTTATATATTTCCTGTGCAATTGGATTCTCAGCTAACTAGCAATTGTGTTCAGCTATCGAGTTAGTTTAGAATCCAATTGCAGATGAGAGAAGAAAAGACACCAATGTGCATTATAGCTTTTGATGTGGCGAGTCAAGAATCAAGAAGAAACTGATCTCGATTGCTACAAGTCAAAATATCAAAGTACTGGACCCGTTCACAAAATCGTTGAAACTGATCTCGATTGCTAAAAGTCAAAATATCAAAGTACTGGANTTTCCTGTGCAATTGGATTCTCAGCTAACTAGCAATTGTGTTCAGCTATCGAGTTAGTTTAGAATCCAATTGCAGATGAGAGAAGAAAAGACACCAATGTGCATTATAGCTTTTGATGTGGCGAGTCAAGAATCAAGAAGAAACTGATCTCGATTGCTACAAGTCAAAATATCAAAGTACTGGACCCGTTCACAAAATCGTTGAAACTGATCTCGATTGCTAAAAGTCAAAATATCAAAGTACTGGACCTGTTCACAAAATCGTTGAAGCTGTATGGGTTCGGCAAGTTGAAGAACAAGATAAGAATCGGAATTTTTGAATTAAGGGGGACAATGTTTATCCTTATTCATTAGGATTTGTTTATCATTGTTTTGTTATGACTTTATATCCTTATCTGAGTAGGTTTTTGTCTTTAGCTATTGTGGATAAAATAGGATTATGATATATTGATAGAAACCTAACTGGACTACTTGGTCTCCATTTGTTTATTATTGTTGTACCCTAATATTTGAGAGGTCATTGCTGGAAAATTTCATATTGAACAAAGACCTTCCCCCACCCACTCCAAACTTTGAAGTTCAAATCTTACTAATATTTTGAAAAGGGTGTAGTTATGATTGAATAGTGTGGATGTGAATTTGAGGGAGAAGAAAGGAAGAGGAAGAGGGGCTGCAGAGCTGTTTCTTCTACCAGTGAGCAGCAGCAAAGTAACTATGGGAGAAGGATAAAGAAGCAGAAAATGGAGAAAGGGAAAAAGGAACGAGTAGAGAGACGAGAGAGAGAGTGTGAGAGAGAAACCGAGCTAAATAATCTGTTGTAATTTAATACTGATAGGTTATTTTGGCTCAAAATTTCATATTTCTTCATACTATTAGATGTTCAAATCAATCTCTTAAAGTTTTTATCACATAGATTAATCGAAAGTGAAGGGGAAACCCTTTTTTTTTTTTTTTTTTTTG
>CAIGRK010382831.1:0-10108 GCA_903798315.1 Fraxinus greggii | reverse complement strand
TATGAAAATAACTTTTATATAATTAAAAATTCACTCACAAGTAAAAAATTAACCTATATGTAAAACATTCACTTCTATGTTAAATAATTTATTTATTAAGTACAAATTTATGCATAAATACTTGTAAAATGTTAGGATGAGTAACACAATTCACTTATAAATATAACATTTGGCTAAAAATGAAAAATTTACTTATTCATAAAATTACTTATACGAAAAGAATGACGTATAACTCAAAAACTATTATATGCGGAAAAATTATTTATGACTAAACCAAATTTATACATAAAAATATTGTCAATGTTTTTTTACTTTTTAATACTTGTATATTTTTCCAATATAGTATGATGCCAAATGCCATACTAAATAATACATCATAATTCACCTTAATACAAATCTCTCCAATGCAAATAATCTTTATTCTGGAGGTTTTTTTACAGAAGAAGATAGAGTTTCCTATCTGGGAGTAGAAACAAAAACCATCTCAATTTGTGCTTGTTACCCTTAGCATGGACGTTCAAAATTTATTGGATGCTGACCTGAAAGATGTTACATTGGTTAGAATTGGTTGAAAATGTGATTTTATTACACCAATTATAACATCATAAAGGCAGATAATCCACTACATCAAGCATGTTTGGGGTGGCTAGACAAGTCTCTTCTCACATAATATTTCTCTCTCATGCTTATAAGCTACCCCAAACATGCATATCATTAACTGAAATGTCCACAATTAACATAACTAGTAATTAAACCAACCAAATTACACATCGAAAGTTAGAAGTACCAAAAAAAAGTAAAATGAACAAAGGGGATTTTTTTCTAGCTGAAGTCTTGGAGGTACGAATGACCACTCCAACACCTAATCCCTTATTGAACATCCAAAAAAGTTGATAATACTCTTCANGCATATCATTAACTGAAATGTCCACAATTAACATAACTAGTAATTAAACCAACCAAATTACACATCGAAAGTTAGAAGTACCAAAAAAAAGTAAAATGAACAAAGGGGATTTTTTTCTAGCTGAAGTCTTGGAGGTACGAATGACCACTCCAACACCTAATCCCTTATTGAACATCCAAAAAAGTTGATAATACTCTTCAATAAAAAAGCCTCAAAACAGCAACCAAGATACCAAATATTTAAATTACTTCAATAAAGTTATAGAGAATTGTCTTTTAGCAGGCCCTATGATCACTATTATAATCTCAACACTGGAAATCGAATTTTGAGCACGAGAACATTAATTTTTGTGCGTGAAAGATAAAAGGCTACGTTGGTTTAACTTTTCTGTTTTGTCAGGATTTTTGTTGTTTTAAAGAAATATACGTGGTAGCCTCTAGTTGTGATTGGAGAAAACTTTGTTTTTCAATTATTTAATTGATAGTAGAGATTCTGACTGGACTAGATCTCGCGATTATTATTCCTCACATTGGGAAAGATTTTCAATTTAAAATAATTGCTTGTGATCTTGTGACTTGTTGTGTATGATTTTTTTTCAGAATAATTCCATCATATACAATTGTCAGAAGGGCGCTTTACTTGACTTATTATAGTTGTGATTCCCTCATGATTGTCGTACTTAGATTTGGACGAAAGACTCGAGGGACCATTTGTGCAATTAGTCCAAATTAGTCTAGGAAATATCTTATCTAAAATTTATGTGTGCGTAGAAAAATTTTACATTTGTCCCAATTATGCAATGATATGAAAATAACTTTTATATAATTCAAAATTCAATCACAAGTAAAAGTTTAACCTATATGTAAAACATTCACTTCTATGTTAAATAATTTATTTACGAAGTACAAATTTATGCATAAATACTTACTTGTAAAATGTTAGGATGAGTAACACAATTCACTTATAAAGATAACAATTGGCTAAAAATGAAAAATTCACTTATTCATAAAATTACTTATACGAAAAGAATGACGTATAAATCAAAAATTATTATATGCGGAAAAAATATTTATGACTAAACAAAATTTATACATAAAAATATTGTCAATATTTTTTTACTTTTTAATACTTGTATATTTTTCTAATATAGTATAATACCAAACGCCATACTAAATAACACATCATAATTCACCTTAATACAAATCTCTCCAATGCAAATAATCTTTAATCTGGAGTTTTTTTTTACAAAAGAAGATAGAGTTTCCTATCTGGGAGTAGAAACAAAAATCATCTCAATTTGTGCTTGTTACCCTTAGCATGGACATTCAAAATTTATTGGATGCTGACACGAGAGATGTTAAGATAGCGGTTGGTTAGAATTGAAATTGAAAATGTGATTGTATTACACCAATTATAACATCATAAAGGCAATTAATCCATGACACGAAGCATGTTTGGGGTGGCAAGACAAGTCTCCTCACATAATATTCGCTCTCTCATGCTTATAAGCTACCCCAAACATGCTTATCATTAACTGAAATGTCCACAAATAACAAAAATAGTAATTAAACCAACCAAATTACACATATCGAAAGTTAAAAGTACCAAAAAGAAGTAAAATGAACGAAAGCAACTTTTTCTAGCCGAAGTCTCGGTGGAATAAATGACCACTCCAACGCCTAATCCCTTATTGAACATCCAAAAAATATGATAACTCTTCAATAAAAAAGCCTCAAAACAGCAACCAAGATACCAAATAATTAAATTACTTCAATAAAGTTGTAGACTTGTCTTTAAACAGACCCTATGATCACTCTTTACCAAGAACGGCAAAAATCCTAATCAGCACCCCTTCGGAGCCAAACAGATCAAAGAACACTTAGTTCTTGATCATCTTACACCAAGTAAGAAAACAAAAATCAAAAAAAAGATTAGGAATCTCGAATGAGAAATGTAGATCCAGCAGCCACATTTAAATCCAATAAACTGAGATGAAGCATTGAACCCATAAAAGAACTCGGAGGCAGATCCAACAGCCTCAGCAAGTCCACGCATCAACATCTTATGCAAACGCGCACACGTCACACGTGCACATCACAACATCAACACACTCTTAAACATTATATAAAGAGATACAAGCAGGGATTCTTCCATTCACATTTCAACAAAACTGCCTTTTATCTCTTTCTCCCTTCCACTCTCTCAGCGATGGAGTTCTCCATTAGGTCATTTGCAGTGGTGTCCGTCCTGTTGTTGGTTTCCCTATCCACTGGTATGAAATTTATTTAACTCCATAGCTTGTAGACTATTTTAATTAACCATACTGCATGCATGTTAATTTACCAAATATGAAATGACCAGAACAACTTTAATTTCATAGCAAAGCAATCGTAGTTGTTTACGTAGGAGTGTATTATGTATTAATCTGTGCTTGTGCATCCTTTACTCTTTTCTTGTATTAAGCAGATATGAGTGGTCCTCTTGTGGTGGATGCTCAAAGATGTGACTTTGATCTTTGTCAAAAATATTGCTCGATTCTGGGTAAGCCAGCATGCTGCCCAGGACCATCTGGCCCGTGTCGTTGCACAGCAGCTTGCCCACGTACTATGAGTGGTCCTCTTGTGGTGGATGCTCGGCGTTGTGACTTGGATCTTTGTCAAAAATATTGCTCGCTTCTGGGTAAGCCAGCATGCTGCTCAGGACTATACGGCCCGTGTCGTTGCACAGCAGCTTGCCCATGTATGTAAACGAAAAACTTAATCATATGTTGCCTTGCAGATTGAATCTGGCAAGACAAAAAGCTTCCTTATGTTTGCACTAATTTTTCCCCTCATGAATTGCAGACTCTGTTAAAAAGGAAATTACTGAGGAGGTGATGGTTGATGCAAAAGTCGAAGAGCCTTTCATCAAGGAGGTAGTAATCGCTTGATGCGTTGCAGGAACAGAAGAAGAATAAAATTACTTATCTATCTATGAAGCTGGTTGAGTAAATAAACTTGTAGATCTCTGTTTGGAGACTACTACGCTTTAATTAAATAAAATGCAGTCTTTGCATGAAGACTACATTGTGGAAGTGTACCCGTCTTTAATTACAAGTATTATGTTATGGAACGAGTATATTGTGAAATAATTTTTGTTGTCTTCTTTTAGCTTTTATCAAATTGATATCTGCACTAACATCAATACAACCTAAATACCACACCTTCCAACTAATTTTGTCCCTGTTTGGTCCAGCTTAAAAAGTGAATTAAAATTTTAAATTGAAAGATATTTGTATTTAGATGTGGAATTAACAAATAACAAGCAACAAGTCACTTAATTGTCCTTTTTAGACGATTCAAAGTGCGTTGGAAAACTAACTCAAATGATTACAATTCTTCTAGAAATTCCATTTTTTAAAATCAAATGTTTTCTATGTGAAAAATGAGTCGCAACTTGTAAATTTGTAAATAAGAATTTGGAGCAAAACTTATTGAATACTTTTTGACTTTTAATTGCATTACATTGATCATATGTAATCTTCTTGAACATCTTTAACTTTTCCAAGGACTATTTTGACATTAATTATAATTCCATTACTTTAATTGTCTAAGGAATAGCCAATTACAAACTCTTCATTTGACATTCCGTGACAAAATCATTTTTACAACCTGTCAACAATCTACCCAAAAAATATCTACCCAACTAATCTAGCACAAACAAAAAATAAATAAATAAAAAATAATAAAATGAAGACTCACATTAAAATTAATTTCCGTATTTGTCTCAGGTTCAAAACTGTACAAAATCACCTATATTTAAATTAAAATTTTAATATTCGGATTTTATTTTGGAGGTTAAGGTTGTAATATATCATTGATCCATGTTCAATTTAGAATATTTAAAAAAAAAACATATATATAATTTTTTGTATTTACTATTTTTCACTTTTTTTTTTTTTTTGATATTTTTAATTGATCTTGTATTTGCCTAGCAATACATCACTTTTTCTGAGTGATGCATTGCTAGGCCATATGATGATTAAAGTAATTAAGTAATTCAGCAAGCTATGGGTATGGAATTGCATTCAATATCTGATTACGTGCGGTAGACATGTTAGAAAAGCCTACTGCATCATATTTATACGTGTTAATGCCTTCAAATAAATTTAATATTTCAACTTCATCTTCGTCAAGGTTAACGGGAGGAATAGGTGTAGAGCGTGCCCGACTAATATTTTCACATATTCGTTGTGCATATAATTCATACATTTTACACATCTCTAATTCTTTGAATTTCATTCTTAATAAATTTCGAACCATATTGCACAATTAAATTAAAAATATGACACACACGACGAACATGAAATAAATAACCACTTAAATCATGCTGCGGTACCTTACATAATTTATCAATAACTAACTTATTAACACTTGCGTTTTCAAATTTGAAAGAACCGATTTCACTCTCACGACTATATTCTTTAATAATATTTATAATAACGTTAAATATATTGTTAGTGTTGCAAGAAAACTCAATTATTTTCTAAGCAATAAATTTTTTATGTATACACTAAAGTAGGCATATGTAGTGTCAAGTTGCAGCTATATGAACTCTCTATTTAATCAATTCCCATAAATTCAAAGTTAAAGATATAACATCGCTTTATTTTTGCAAATCAATAATCATTTGTTTCTTTCTATTAAAGAAATATTCTATTGTATCGGAATGAAGAGTATTTCTATTTTCCCAACGTATTTCGGTTGAATATATTCTTTCACATAGGAGACGAAATGTTGGTTTTCTACATTTGCTAGAGACAACTAAGCACCGATAACGAACTTCATCATTCCCATTCGAGCTTTTTCCTCGAAATACATTTACGTTGTAAGTGTCATAGAAGTGCAATCGACGATTGGACTACCAAATTGCAGTTGCATTTGAGAGCCACCAACAATCCCATGTTTGGTTGCACATGCTGTGTAGTGATGGAGGAGGTAGGTTGTATTGATATCCTTTCCACGCCAACCATTTTTTACAGTATTTATATACTATTTTAGATTACGTGACTTCGTCGACCATACAACCTGTTAAAATCAATTTAAAGTGATCCAAACATTTTTTCATGTTTTCCCATTTTTCTTCTTGCATTGGGAATATCCAGTTACGTATATTCCATTTCGGGAACATCAACGACGTCCAAATCAATTGAATTACTACTTCTGTGAGCATCTAAATCTAGAATATTTTCGGAAATGAGTATGTCGTTGAGTCTGGCAAATTAATAGTTAAATTGACTTTGTGGTGTCATAGGTGAATCATCACCGATACCAAACAAGTTCTCAACAAATGATTATAGATCCATTTGTAATAAATTGATAATATATGAACTTGAAAGAAGATGAAATGACGAATGAATATGTAGAAATTGGATAATTGTAAGAATGTAAATTGTAAATTGTAAAAAATTTATCAATCGTGTTTTCTACTATATGGAAAACTGAAATTTGAACAAGGCAGGAGGATGGAGTTAGTATTTTGTGGGAAAATACATATCCCATGAAACAATTGTGTCAATACACGTAGCAGCATCCACATATTTTGTGGGGGTTGTTGGAGAGTCCGCGTCGTCTTTAATAAGGTTGATCCTGTAAATTCATTAGCTTAATCGCGAAGAATCAACAAATAACCAAAATAACTAATCAAATTTAAAAAAAAAAAGTCAGCAAAGGCCAATTCCGGCCGGCCGAGGTCGTGTGGGTTACGACTGTGGTAAAGCAAAATTTGGGTTAGTTTAAAGAAGCCACGTGGAATATGATATAATTCTCTCAAACTTTAAATTCCATTTCATGGGACTCAACATAAACCTATAATTCCCTTGCTGAAAAAGGTGGTAGTAATCGTTTGATGCATTGCTGCAACAGAAGAAGAATAAAATTACTTATATATCTACGAATCTGGTTGAGTTAATAAACTTGTAGATCTCTGTTTGGAGACTACATTGCTTTAATTAAATAAGTGTAGTCTTTGCTCGGAGACTACATTGTGGAACCAACTAATTTAGTCCTTGTTTCGTCCAGCTTAAAAAGTTAATTAAAATTTAAATCAACAATTAATTATAAACATACATTTTATGAGATCCATAATTTTTTAACCTCATATTTTATTTACTTTTATTAAAATCTACCGAAAATTTGATTTTTATCTAAACAAAACATGAACTTAATGTGTTCGCCTATTTTAATATTTTTTCTTTAATTTTAATAATACATGTTACTGAATGTGGTTGGTTTATCCCCAGGGAAAAAAAAAAAAAGGGCATTTCTACTACCTTATCTCAATCAAACATAGGGAAACTGCATTTGCAACCTAGAGGTTTGTTGAAATAACATTTTCTGCCTATAATTAGACAAGTATATTTGGAAATAAATGATATCATTTATTAATTCTAGTTATTGTAAACTATATACTAATTGATAATTATATCCCTACAACTCTAATTATATAATTATTGTATTCCCTACCCGCCAATTCTTCTCTATATATAGAATTCTGATTCTCAGTAAAATACACATATGCTTATTGAGTTCTTTACTTTCTTCTCTTTTTCTCTCTAATTTATTACATATTATCAGCATGAAATTCTAGTCAATTGATTTAGTACAACTTATTCATCTTTTTACTCATGAATCTCTGATCAAGTTGAGATAGGATAAGATCATTTTAGTTTAAAAAATATCATGATTAATGTTGTTACAAAATTTTAAAAAAAATTAAAATATAATTGTCAACAGATAAAGAGTTATCACAGTGAGTTGAGTATTGACAACCAATAACAATCAACTTTTAATCAATAATAATCCTCTAAAAGAAAAAATCAAACATGTAATCTGTATTGCCACTATTGACAATCAACGAAAAGTGTGAGCTGGTCCGTGTGTAATCAGCAACTTGATTTATCCCTTTGTCTTGCCACTATTGACAATCAACAGATAAAGAGTGAGCACAGTTGTCCACATTATTGTTTGAATTTTTCGTTAATTTGATCATTTGATTTATCCATTTTCTTGCCCAGCAATAGCGAATTTCAAATCAATGTACTCATCAATAATTTATCACAGGCATTCAAATCCACTAACTTATATGAAATCTTGCAAAAGTTAAACATATAGAACTTCGTCATTTGGAACCGGAGGATCTCAAAAATAATTACATTAACATTAATAATGAAAATACTGAATTTCTCGTCGAAATGATTTGACAAATATTAAATACCTTTTAAGTAATGTTGGACAACTTTTCTTACAATGTGATTGGCCACGAAGTCCACATCCATGAAAGTCTCTCTTTACCCACTTCATTCTCTTTTGGTTTTTTAAATCTTTTTCCATACCCTTTTGCTCTTACTTGTGGTGGTTCATTGATGCTTACGTAGTCTTCAATACTTGTTTGTCCAGTAAATACCTTTTGAATATCATTATTGATGTTACTTTCCTTTATTTTACTGTAGTAGGTTATGTAATATTTTGAGTTTGTAATTTTTATTTGATTATTGCGTTGACATAGAATGTTGTTTCGTCACAGAATGACAAAGGCGGAGTTTGTAAGGTTTTACCTGATTTATGTAATTAGCAAATTATGTCGACAAATGGACTTAATTGGATATGTTGTAAAAGTTCAAGAAGTAATATCCAATTAGGAGGAAAATGGCGCGGATATTCGCTGAACTGTCACTAAGGGTTGGCTCGAGTTACAAAAGCGGAAACAATATCGCTAGATTGTCGCCCCTCTTATATTATATCTTGATGCCTATTAGGATTTTAACCTTAAGGATGAATAAGTATACAAAAAGATAGGAGAAAATAAAAGTTCAGGCCATTTTTTCAAAAAGAGATAAAAATACAGTTTTTTTCTGTGCCCAGATTTCATCAAAGTTTTGATCTCGGTCTTTCGTGATCCGATCAAGCTGAAATTTGAAGGAGATGATCACTTGACATGGATCTATAATATGAACAGTAGAAATCGAATTTTGAGCTCGAGAACATTAATTTTTGTGCATGAACGGTGACCGGCTATGTTGGTTTATTTTTACAATTTTGTCGCGATTTTGTTATTTTGAAGAAATATAGATCGTAGCCTCTAGTTGTGATTAGAGAAATTTTGTGTATCAATTATTTAATTGATAATAGAGATTCTGACTGGAATAGATCCCTTGATTATTATTCCTCACATTGGGAAAGATTTTCAATGTAAAATAATTGCTTTTGATCTTGTGGCTTGTTGTGTATGATTTTTTTTTTTAGAATAATTCCATCATATACAAAAGGGCGCTTTACTTAACTTACTAAAGTTTTGATTCCTTCGTGATTGTCGTATTTAGATTTGGACAAAGGACTCGGGGGGACCATTTGTGCAATTAGTCCAAATTAGTCTAGGAAATATCTTATCTAAAATTTATATGTGTGTATGGAAAAATTTTATGTTTGTCCCAATTATGCAATGATATGAAAATAACTTTTATATAATTAAAAATTCACTCGCGAGTAAAAAATTAATCTATATGTAAAACATTCACTTCTATGTTAAATAATTTATTTAGTACATAAAAATTTATGCATAAATACTTACTTGTAAAATGTTATGATGAGTAACACAATTCACTTATAAATATAACATTTGGCTAAAAATAAAAAATTCACTTATTCATAAAATTACTTATAAGAAAAGAATGACGTATAACTCAAAAATTATTATATGTGAAAAATTTATTTATGATTAAAAAATATTTATACATAAAAATATCGTCATTATTTTTTTTACTTTTTAATACTTGTATATTTTTCTTAAATAGTATAATACCAAACACCATACTAAAATAATACATCATAATTCACCTTAATACAAATTTTTCTAATATCTTTATTCTGGAAGTTTTTTTAGTGAAGAAGATAGATTTTCCTATCTGGGAGCAGAAACAAAAATCATTTCTCAATTTGTAAATCAAAAAAATGAGGCCGACAAAGTAGGGTGGATACACTATTTATCCAAATTGTCGGTTTCACCCTCTTCAGTTCACGTAATTCACTTTCATTAGAGGACAGGGTCACGCAATTCAATTTCATTAGAGGTCAAAGTGGACTCTTACCCAAAATGCCACAAAGTCGACGTGAAAGTTGCTCTCTCTGGTGTGAGAGTAAGCCTTCAACATTTCATTAAAAAAAT
>CAIGRK010382825.1:0-19976 GCA_903798315.1 Fraxinus greggii | reverse complement strand
TATTGAAAGAATGATCTAGAATCAATTGGTAAGACCCCAAATTGGTGGATCATGTCTGGAATAATTTACAACAGAATTTGTACTGCAAAATGACTTCAAAAACAAGGAAAGAGACTGCTGATGAACTTACCGAATATGCACTAACTTACCGGATCTTCACATATCGTATTGAGCAGTTTATTGTCAATACGGTAACTTTTCAATACTGTAACTTATCGTATTAGGTAGCTACTCACCTTATTGAGCAGCTACTCACCGGATTGAGCTGCTAACTTCAATTGATTTCTTAAGAGTACTCAAATCGAACTCAATCGCATTTCTAGTTCTTTTCCAAAGATATACCATGTCGCCTTTTTTTTTTTTTTAAAAGAAATTATTAATTTTACAATGTTTGAAAGTTTCTTCTCAAAAAATAGTTCGTAATACTCAGCTACCATCCAAATCAAGATCAACCTGAATTTGCATACTGTACCCCTTAAATAATTTCTTACAATATGAACTCGAAGTCCTATCGCTAGGGAATAAATGCTTCCTTAGCTATTTGCCAAATAAAAACAAAGTCTTAGAAATTTGTAATTCACCTCTCTAAGCGAATAAGGGCTTAAACCTAATCAATGTGCCCATTATGTCCTTACCTTTATCATAAGTTAAGTTATCCCATCGAATCCCATCTTAGAATTTTTTAAGACAAAAGGTTGAATTTTGATCGCACGGTCCATCTACTTTTTTTTCTATTAATTCATGCGCTTAACACAGGACAGTCGGAATCTGGAAATTTCTCAATACATGTTATTTATCATTGTATCTTTTTCACTAGAATCATTATAAACATATTCGATCCCTTTGTTTTCCTCGATAACAGCAATTTTTATTTCACTAGAAATTATCCAGCTACAAGTCGTCGTCATTTTGGGACAGCCCCATTTTCATAGACAAATAGTCTTTCGGGTAGGATAGTAAGACGAGTTGACCCGGCTTTCTTCCTCGAATGGCAATGGGTTAGTTGAAGCGTGTATCCAGCACTACGCGCTCAAATTTCGGAAACATCGAAAAGTTGGTACAGTGACAAAGTAAACATTAGCTGACCACTTGCAAGTTTGCGTGGACGTTTCTAAATATTCAAAGAAACCTCGAGAAGATTAGTACATTTTGACGAATCCATTTGGGCATGATAATAGACTAGCAGCGTGCATGTGACAATTTATTTTAATCATAGACATCAGATTCGATTTGGACATTAATTCGGCTGAAAAATTGGATCATCAGTTGAATCGACGAGTCAATAATCGAAGCGATAGGCCACTGCTTAGAAAATTAATTCAAAATATTTATTAAAAAAATCTTTCAGAAAAATTTAGATTTTTTAAGTTATTTGTCCCTAGTTATTTTTATAGATATATATGTTTTGTTTGAATTGTAAACAGTTATAATCCCGATTCCACCTTACATATGCGTAGTTAAATTTGAAGATTAGAATTTTGATAAATAAATTCATCCTTTTCGCCTTATAACTTTTGATGAAGTCCTTCAACCAAGTCTCATGACTAATCTTATAAAATATGTTAGAATTAGGTTGTGAGCCAAATTTTTGTTGAGCATTTGATTGGAAATATCATTGGAGGAGTATTGAAAGTCGGTAATAGACTTGGAAAAGTCTTGAAGAAGTAAAATACAACAAGGGTATGGTTTCTCGATTTTGGCAATTTTTGTCTTCTATTTCAATTCAAATGCTCCTTTATTGGTTTTACCTATTTTAATAGAATTTCACATTGTGTCAGACTCGTGTTCGTATTAATTTTCCTAGTATATTAGGGATTCTTGTATTATAAATATGTGGTGTATTATACATATTTATTTGATCAATTTAGAGAGTAATCCAAGTGGATCTAGATTAATAGAGAGAGAGAGAGAGAGACTTGTGGATAGAGATATCCAGGAGAGTGTCTTGTGAGATCTACTGTGACATATTGTAACTCCTTATTTTTAATATTGTGAATTCTCCGCCGCCGACCTCGGTTTTTCCCATCTTGGATTTCTACGTAAATCTTGTATTCTTGTGATTATTATTTTCATATTACTTATGTCTTGTCTTTAATACTCATAACAGGTGGTATCAGATCTATCACAGAATTTCTAACAAGTGGTATCAAAATCAAGGTTTGACTGTTCTTGGGAGAGCCATTTTTGTTTCGTATTAGAGCCAGGCTTTGATCAACTCAGAACGAGGTTTGATTGTTTCGGGATGGCAAGTCTGAAGGTTGACATTCTGTCTTTGAATCGCAACAATTTATTTTTGTTATGACAGATTTTTGTTTGGATGCTGGAGGAGAAACAATATAAGAATCAAGTTGTGATAAAAGGGTAGGAAGGTCCCAAACTCCCACTTATATGTCTTAAAAGGTTCGACGATCACGTTCGATGTAGTTATCACTAAATTGAATAAAATAGATATTAAACCTCAAGAGAGATTCAGTAAGGTTGATTTGGTTGCATATGGTTTGATCAACATTGGCTCAAATGGAGTTGATTGTGATCGGATTGTTCGTGATGATAATTCGAGCAAATTTAATATTGAAGAACCTGCTGCTAGCTTAGGTGGAGTTAGTTGTGACTTTGATGATCTTATTGCTTGTGGTGATAATTTGAGTAGATTTGATATCTAAAGTAATCCTGCAAATAAGAAGTGATTGGATTCAGTCGATAATTGCTGAGTTTGCCCTAGTTGGGCTTTGTGAAAGATGTGGAATAATTTATTTGGAATGTTCCATTTTGGAGAATTTTTTTAGAGTTGAAGAGTTAAGTTTTATTCTTTGCTATGAAATTCATGTCAATACGAAGTTTGTTAGAATTAGGTTGCTACCCTGAATTCTTGTTGAGTAATTAATTAAAAATACTGTTGGAAAAGTATTGAGAGTTGGTAGTAGATTTGGAGAAGCAGTTTTTCTCCCCTATTTCAACTCAAATACTCCGTTATTGGTTTTATCTATTATAATAAGGATTCTTATATATCATAAATATGTAATATATAGTGTATTATACATATTTATTTGATCGACTCGGAAAGCTATCCGGTGGATCTAGATTAATATAGAGAGACTTAAATATAGATATCCAGGAAAAAGTCTCGTGAGATCCAGTTTAATATATTGTAACTCTTTATTTATGATATAGTGAATTTTCCACATATACCAATAATTTTTTCTCATCTTGGATTTCTATGTAAATCTTGTGTTCGTATAATTGTTATTTTCATATTCCTATATCTTGTTTTTAATATTTATAATAACAAGTGATATCATATCTATCATCGTCATATAACAATTGGCTTAATTTTTAAGAAGTGGTATTAAAGCAAACTTTTCACTTTATTTCTAGCCAAGCGTATGAATTAAATAAATGACCAATGTGTGTGTGTTTCTCAGGCCATAACTATATAAGAGGATTGTAAGGACGTCATTCAAGGTCGACAGTAGAGCAAAACACAGAAATTACTGGTTTATTATTTTCAATTTATTTCGAAGAATACGTGCATTAGATACCATCTCACGCTGATTCGAACAAACTTACACACAGTCCGTAACCTAATAAAATAGAATAAAGACCTCACTTGCATCAATTAATGGCAGAACAAACTTTTCGAATTTCACCATTAGTCCCCGTCCTAACCTCAATATTACTCATTTTAACCATGGACTTTCCGAATTCAGCACTAAATGTCAATCCAAGCAGTCCTCTAATTCCCAAGAAACGTTGCACAAATGCTTTTGTGGAATCATCAGTCCATAACTTCTGATCTGATTCAAGAATTCCACGGCCATTCCTCAGGTTGTCGAAAAAACAGTTATCGAACCGGTTTTCACTTCCGTTATCAAGCCCTACCCTTGTGGAAGTGTCGCCGTTTTCAGGACAAAGGGACCGAAGTCGAGGAAGAAATGCGGAGTCGATGGAAGGGTCAGCACCAGTAGTTGAATTGAAGTTGTATAATCTGTATCTGAAGAACCGGCAAGCTGAGGTGCCAATGGTGTGTCCCCCTACATATTCATGCAATGATGTTTGAGTTAGCTTGAATGCTATAAAACTAAAAAATGCGACTTAAACATTGGGATTCGGTCATCGACGACGGATTTTTCCATGACTATTTCAAATTAAAAATATTACAGTAATGTTTGGTTAACTTGCGACATAAAATTTCAGACCATAGAATATAGTGAAAAAGATTTCATTAATACTATTATGTGCTCACCGACGAGGGTAACAAGATCTTGAGTATTGAGACCTTTTGCTGCAAACTTCTGTTTTTGAACCTCAACGGAATCATTAAAGCCAGGAAGATTCAAAGCATCGGATGCTAATGAAACCCGCCCATCTCTCCGTCCGGTAGGCACAGCCCATCCTGGTCCACCAGTCTACATCAACAATCAAATAGCCAATTAGGTCGTTGAGTAATTTATGGACACTCTTTCTTGGTACCAGGCTTATATGTGTCCATATCCATATATGACATGTATCAGGCACTAACATGTCCTATCGACATGTATAGCGTGTCCATGTACGACACAAATTAGATGCTGATAATTCATGGTGCCAACACATCATGCCACATGTGCTATCACTACTTTTGATCATTAATATTTGAAAAGAGAAATTTACTTACCAGTACAACTGCATCGCGAGCCGCAAGAGCAAGAATGTCAGCACAAGAAACAACACCAGGGCATGCAGCCTCAAGTTGAGTCTTAGCATCATCAATAACTTCATATCCTCTCAACAAACGATTTGGTCCGGCCATTTTCTCAGCGTCGTCACCNTTGGTACCAGGCTTATATGTGTCCATATCCATATATGACATGTATCAGGCACTAACATGTCCTATCGACATGTATAGCGTGTCCATGTACGACACAAATTAGATGCTGATAATTCATGGTGCCAACACATCATGCCACATGTGCTATCACTACTTTTGATCATTAATATTTGAAAAGAGAAATTTACTTACCAGTACAACTGCATCGCGAGCCGCAAGAGCAAGAATGTCAGCACAAGAAACAACACCAGGGCATGCAGCCTCAAGTTGAGTCTTAGCATCATCAATAACTTCATATCCTCTCAACAAACGATTTGGTCCGGCCATTTTCTCAGCGTCGTCACCATTAATAAGGATAGAGCCATCACAACCTTGTACGAAACAGTCATGAAATTGCATTCTGAGCAATCCAGGTGCAACTGTGGGATTCAAATTAAAACGGGATCTCACTGCGGATTGCACAATGGATTCAGCACGAGGACAAGACCTTGAATAGAATCCAACCCGTGTTCCCTGGCCTAGCACCACAGTGGCAAGCAAGAAAATTAATGCAATTGACATTTGTCTAAAGTAATAATTCCTCATTGCAGAAAAACCCTCGATTGGTTATCTGATGATGATAATAATAATATATAAAAGAGAGAACGAACAAGAAGAATTAAGGTGGTTTTTCTTTAATTGTTTTACAGACCAGACAGGATGAAATCCAGTACTGATATTTGTAGCTAGTGTTTGAGTTGATGGTAAAGCAAAGGTTTTATGTGCATATTTATATGCACAGAAAGATAAAGCCAGCTTGTTTGCATGCCTAGAGAAAGTAAGCAAAGTCTTCTTCGAGAATCCTGATGGCTGAAAATTCTCACTTAATTAATTTGGGTATAACGAGTCACGGATGGAATTTAGAACTGGTCGATAAGAGGAAAAGATCAACACTAGCACAATCATTTGTGATAATATATCTCGAAAATATAATGTTACGAGCAAATATAACGTGGACGGGATGAGCACTAGAGCATGTTACTTCAAATTACAATTATAGTGATTTATATTCACATAACATTTAAATAAATAAACCCGTTTTCTATATAAATAAAATTTTGTCGGCATTGTCGTTGGATGATGAGTTGGGTGTACTGCGTAATGCTTTATTTGTCATGTCTATGGGATGGGAGATCACAGAACTCACATAGACAACTCACACATAGGGGGTGGATAATCTTTTTTTACGTTTTTATTTAGATGGGTCCTGCGCGCGACCCATCTCATGTGAGCGGGTAACCCCACCATGTACATGTAGATTAATTCATCCGATAATGGCTTATCTTTGTTTGTACAAGGAAATTACACCCATGTTTCGTAGAGATAAAAATTAAAATTTTAATAGATTTTATTAAAAATTGATGAAATATTTGATTGAAAAGCAGTGAGACCCATAAAATATGAGATTAAAATTATTTATTGATTTTAATTTAGATTAAAATATGAAATTAATCCGTAGCGGATAGGGGCTACATGCGTTTATTGCATCGTAGGGGTTATTTATATATTATTATATATAAAAACAAAATTGTACGTACTTTTTCACCGCCATGCAGTCAACGCCTAAGCTTTGTTGTTGACAACAAGATGTAGATGAAATAATTTGACTTGGAGAAGCAAAAAGTATTTATAATTGTCAAGAAAATATGAAAATAGCATATACTGACTAAAATTATTCCTCTTCACGATGAAATCCAAAAATTTAAATCAATGATTAAGTTGACGTTCACACCATTCGTTGCTGTGTATATGAAACGCAAAGTAATTACGTATGAAACAATCTATCAAATTTAGATCCTCACACCATTTCGCCAGATTAAACCAGTTTGCACCAAATTTCACTCTTCAATCCAACACCATAATTTGCCCGCAATCTTTTTCATTTTGTACCAATTTTTTTGTAAAGGGTATTTGTGTCCTTTTCTTTTTGTTATACAACAAATTTTAATTATTATTATTATTATTATTATTATTATTATTATTATTATCATTATTATTATTATGTACATCTGTAATAAATTATTTTCAGATAAATAAGAATGAAAAAATAAAGAAAATAATTAGATACCGTTAATTTGGAACTTTTCGATGTAATGGGTTGGAGTAAGGCTTGACAAAACTTTCTAACCGAATCGGACCTGAATCAAGCAGTTCTTCTTAAGTTAAATACTCAAACGGGTATCTGAGACGAGAATCAACGTATTTGGTTCGATCTTCCTTATTTTTTTTTTATCTTAAAAATCAAAAAATTGAATAAGAACCGAATCTCCTTAATTTTTTATAATCTTAAATAAGACAAATTATTTTATTTTTTTAAATAAATTTATTAACTAATTAATTTTGCCCAATTTTTTGTAATTTTAAATAAGACAAATTATTTTATTCTTTTCTAAATAATTTACTAACTAATTAATTTAGCCCAACCTCAAAATATTATTATTTTTATTTCTAATTTTAGTCCAAGTCTAATTTAATCAAATTAACCTAAGTTTAATCCAAATATCTTATTCTACTGTATGATCGTTTCTGTCGTTTTTGAGGAATCGAATTGGAAGCTCGGCTCGCATATCTTCATTAGTGTGAGTTCGCTATTTTCATGTGATTTAACGGTCAAATTTATGAAGAACTTAACAATTAGAAGCGCAAAGATACCACGGAATTGGACTACGTTAATGTAAAAATTAATATTGAATATATCATTAGTTGAATTAATGTAGTATTGTTGTAAATATTAAATATCAAAAAGTTTAATTATTGAATACACACACACACACACTCGTTGTGTCCTTTTATTGTTATACGACAAATTTTTAATCCTTAATTTTTGATTATTATTATTATTATTATTATTATGTGCATTTGTAATACATTTAAACCGTGTAATCAAATAATAATTAAGGAATAAATTAAAATAAAAATACTCAATAAATTTAAAAAGTAACACACAAGATTACTTAAAACTAAGATGAAAATGTCGAAAATGTCAAAACAACCCCATAAATACTAAACATTAGAATTGTTTAAGGAAAATGATACATAAAACAAGACAACAATTTAGTAATTTGGTAGAATAAACTTCGAAATGCATCAATTGATCATTTGTGGGATGAATATACTAATTTTGAGAATTAAATGATAACATTGTTGGATTTCGTAACATCATGATATCGAAATTCGAAATGTATTATACATTTTCTTTTTTGATATTATAACATTTAATGTATTTTTTTTCTTAATTGTGGTGTTTGTATTAAGTTTACCACATTTTTAAATTTGTTTTTAATAAATTCAATACTTTCGATAACCAAAAATAATTATTTATTTAGTAATTTATGTAGTAATTAAATCATTTTTTATTTAAATAAAGTGTTAAGAAAAATGAAGAAAGTGTTAAACGTTGTTAATTTGGTTCAACTTTCGGTTTTTGGATTAGAGATGATTTTCAATATAGTGCAAGATTTGTCCAAAGGGGAAAATTTATCTCAGGTATACAAATAGGTGAATTCTTTCTTTAGATAATAAGTTTACCATTTGAAAACTCAGGTAATAAATAAATAAATAAAAATCTTTTATTAACTAAATATAGTAATGTCACAATTATACAATTATTGGTCACAGTTACGTACTTATTATTCACAACGTATTTATTGGTTACATATTATCAAATTAAATAATCACAAATCAAAAAAATATAGGTCACAATTAATTTATTGGTCACAAATGACAAATTTTATAAGTCACAACTCAAATTTGTAGGCCACATATTATTTATTAGTTACAATCTCAAATAATTGGTCACAAATTATGTGACCACCACCACTATTTGTGACCATCAGTTTACCACCGTACTACACACAGCACCGCCAGAGCCACCCCAACCACCTCATGACAATTGGTCAACACTGCTACACCGTTAGAGCCACCAACACGTCGCCAACACCACTGCACATTGTACCCGCCGCCGCCGCACCTAACCATTGCACCACCATTGCACACAGCACCACAACTAACCATCGCACCGTACTAGCATAAATTATTACTTGGTCAACCCAGCACCGCACGCGACGTGCTCAATACCACTACCCAAAGCGTCACCTCACCACATCGTGCGATCTGTAGAAGGACAGTGCGGGCCAATTTGTGGACAGGCAACACCGAGACGATGTTGAGCAACTATAGTCTGGTTTGTGTTGATTGCCGGGGTAAAGGGTGGCAGCGATGGTTTTTTAGATAATTTTTGGGGAGCGTTTAGGTGATCTCTTCTTCCTATGATCTACTTTTGGGATGATGTTGGTTGTTTGGTGGTGGTGGTGGTGGTGATAATGTGACGTTGGTGATGGTAATGGTGGCCGCTATGAACTTGGATAATGGGTGGGTAAATTAATTTAATTTTATATTATAATTATTAATAATTATAAATTGAATTATTACCTGATCTTTTATTAAATAAATTTCACACCTGATTTTTGAATTGAAAATTTTAAATACCTATTTGTATGTAATTTCCTCTTCATTTTATTGTTGCCTACTTATTAAATAATACTATTTAAAGGAATTCAAAACAATATTAATTGAAGGATATGTATCTCCATCATATTATACATTATAATTACCAATATATTTAGCACAATTTTTTAAAATATATTCACAAAAAAAATAAAAAAAACACCCATTAACTATGTTTGTTTATTTTTTTGTGGCTATTTGTGAATGAGAAAATAGAGAGCTTACACGACATAATGTGCAATGCACATTTAACTGTGACTAATTTAAATAAAAGTTCTCTATATACGCTTTATAGTGAATGCCTTTCGAACATTGAATTTTTCCTACATAATTGATATCTAAAGATAATGTTTTTGCCTTACTTCTTCCCAAAGTCCATCTCAATACGAATAATATACTAAATTGAATAAATATAATAAAAATAACTGATAAATGTGTTTTGTATCTTAATTCCCGCCTCTTTCTTTTGATGCCTTTTTTTTTTCAAATTTACACTCTTTACATAAATCAACAAATCTTAAAAATAATAATAATAACAAAGGGTTAAATTCACTGGTGGCCACTCAACTTGATTTTGTTTTACCATGTCCACTCAATTTTATACTTAGTATCACTATGATCACTCAATTTGATTTTATTTCACCAATGTCATCTAATTTCATATAACGTTTCACTATGGCTGCCTAATTTCATATAACATTTCACAATGGTCATTTAACTTCTTTTTATCATTTTCATTAATTTTAAAAGGGGTAAAACGATAGTTTTGTATTATATATTAAAGGGGTAAATTTATTGTTTATCCATTTTAAAATTAATGAAAATAGTAAAAAAAAAAATTGAATGGGCGTGGTGAAATGTTATATTAAATCGGGTGGTTATAATGAAATGTTATATGAAATTGGATGCCATTAATTAAATTAAATTAAATTAAATGATTATAGTAACATCAAGTATAAAGTTGGGTGATCACCCGTGAAGTCAACCCTAATAACAAATGAGTTTCAGAGAAACACGTGAAGACTCAGAATGCTCCAAATATGGGCTCATTCTGTTTATATGAACTTCTGCATCCCAAAGCTCAAGAAATTCAGTGAAGTGCACGTGCGTGTAATTAACATTTTATGTACTAAGATTTTACCTTATTTTTGGGGTATCCAATGTTCTGAATGTCCCATAAATTGAATATTTAAAAAAAAAAAAATGCACAGCATGGATAGGAAAATGTCAGGTGATATTATTCAAAAATGGCCTCGATTTGGCTGAATAATGTGTTGATATTTGTCCCTTTGTGGTTCTTTTTTTTCAATTTATTCAAATTCTTAATTTGGACTTTAGCTACCTATTTTTTTTTATATCTAGGACAGTGGGTAGACTTGTCGGGAGTTGATCCTTATCTGCATGATCTTAGAGGCACAAAAAATTTCAAAGGACGGCTTTCAAAATAACAACTTCTTATTATTAGTTAAAAAATAAAAAAAAATAAACTAATTTCTTGGTTTACTATGTATGACAGCATTTTCCCCCTCTAGGAATTTAAAAATTAATTGCTAGGTTAGAGTATTAGATGAATTAATTCAAAAAGTAATTAGGACGTGTTCGGTAGAAATTAAAATTGAAAAATTAGCCGTTATTGTTGACTTTTATGAGATGAGGAGAATCCATAACGGCCATATTTTCAATTTTAATTGGCTTTTAATCTGTACCGAACAGGGCCTTAATATATAGTCATTTAGAAAATGATATAATTCATGTCTAGTCTTGTCATCACATTAAAGTCTAAAAGTTAAAGTGATAAGCTTAACCNATCAGGAGGGCTTCTAAAATAATATTTAGGGCGTGTTCGGTAGGGATTAAAATCGGATTAAAATTGAAAAACTAGCCGTTATTGTTGACTTTTATGAGATGAGGAGAATCCATAACGGCCATATTTTCAATTTTAATTGACTTTTAATCTGTACTGAACATGGCCTAAATTTCCTATCCCCAACCTCTTCCGATTAGTACAATGGGAGAGAATGATATTGTTCCCTGGACCTCGATCTTCCTTTTTGTCATCCATATTTTAAAAGAAGATAATCACACTTTTTGATATAGATGGTGTTAACTATGACAATTTTGTTAGTTATTACATATATATTTCTGTCATTGTTGTTGTGGTGATCACAAACGTCTTACGTACTCTGTCAATAACTTTCAACGAGTATGAAAAAACCTTTCAAAAATTTGTAGAATGATTTTCGTGGAACTTTTACCGACGAAAATATTGACATGATGTGACATTTCTTATATGTGTTATCTAATATGAGATATGCTTGGTGTATAGAAAATCTTTTTTACTTTACTAGACAAAATGTCACATGGCATTCTGTTATTTGTTTGTTAAAAAAACAATAGGTATGTAAGTGTAATAAACTTAATTTTGATTTGTAGTTTTATGTGCTTTCTATTTTTTGATTGATTGCAACACTTATTGGGCATTGCACATTTTCTTATTTTTCTTTTACCTTAATGGATTATTCAAACAAAGCATTAGAAATTAGTTTAAAACTATAATTATTATTCACATGATTGAAAAGATAATGAAGTTAAGCTAAACACTATATCATTAAAATTCCGCAAGCCTACAATATCATAGTCAAGTAATAAAGAGGAGTAAAGTATCATTGTCACGAGGATTGCATATTTAATTTGATTCCAATTATTATAAAACTTTAACCAAATAGCAAAGTTTGATGGATGATTGATATTCGCAAATTAAAATCTATAACTTACAACTATATGTCTTTTGAACTATATTCTTCCATTTTAACAAAAATTCAAGAATTTGACAACATTTGTTTGAACTTGAAGTTCAATATCTACTATTCATTTAATCATCTCTTTCGAGTAATATTAAACATATCCTCACATATGACCATATTTTATCTTTATGAAACATGCTAATATATAAAATACATTAAATCACAATAACATTCAATGAGGTCATGAAAAATATAAAGTTATGTTTTTAACTCTTGAACAAATTTGAATTATAGTAATATAATTGAACTTTAAATACCAATTTAAATTAAGGATAAAGCAAAAGTATTCAATTTGAGTGTCACCATTTTGATTTTAACATATGTTAATCATTAGTCCTATATTGGGCAGCGGGCAACCTGCCCGCGTCATGCCCTTTTCCATATAAACAAAACCCTAAACAAACCCAAAATGGAACACAAGTCCCACTCTCCTTCTCCCAGTTGCTTAGGGGTTTTGAATTGAATCCATTAATCCCTCTTCTTTTCATTTCCATAACAAGTTATTAAGGCCACCATATTTTGCACTGCTTTTTATTTTTTGGCTTCTTCTTCCTTTTTCTTTACAATTTAGATTAAAAGTAACATAAGCTAGATTATTTCATTTTCGTTTATTAAAATAGGGTTCTTTTGGTCCAATTTTGAGAATATTTTCAATTTTATTTTTCTTTCAAGTTCAAGACTGCAGTGATTATGGTTTTTCGGCAGCTTTGTTTCCATAGAAGTAATCCCTCGACTTTTATTACTTTTTCAGTCAAAATATAAGTGGTTTCATAAAGTAATTCTTACAAATTTTCTAGAAATGGTGATTCTGTTTTTCACTTTTGGCAGTCCTTTCAATTTTGCTATGATCAGTAAAGATTTCAGTTGAATGTTCTATCTATATAATTTATAGCCTTACCACTTCATTCCACTTTATCTCTATAATTCCCTCAAATGGGTCCATCTTGCAGAAGAAGAACCAGAAGCACAAGAAATTCATCATCAAGAAGAACCCTTTTCAAGAAAAAGCCTCAAAATTCAAAGAAGAATCAAGAAATCCCAGTCGTTTCTTCGCCTTCTTCCACGTCCCCGGCCAAGCCCTCTTTGATTAATGATTCAGTGAAGATATATTCTGGCTCCACAGACTGTGATCGAAGTATTGACATGTTGTCAACCAGTACCAGTAGTGGTTGTTCCACTCCTAAGGCTGAGAGATTCCGAATACCGGAGATTAAGACTTGCCCTCCCGCACCAAAGAAACGACGAATAGTTACAGGTTGTTCATTGCGAAGAAGCCCTATAGCCTTCTTTGATCCTCCAGATATAGAGCTCTTCTTTTATTTCGCTCTTCGTGGAATCTCGGCCTGATACTTAAATGAGGGTCTTCATAATTTTCAAGATTGTCTTCACTGTAATATATATGTCACTTTTTCTTTTTTTTTTTTAAAGATCTTAGATTGGTGTGAGACTTGAGTTTTTGAGTGGCTTTAGAAATTGGAAGCGGATTTTAATTAGTCCTGTTTTAGGTTTTTCTTTTCTGGTGTGTAGGGAAAATAGTGCTGATGAGCTAAATTTTTAGCTGGGCTTGTACTTTTTGTGATTTTCTTTAAATCTGTTTCTGACTTTTTGAAATTTGAAAGAGTGCAATTGATGGCAAGGTTGTGTTTTATATTCTATATGCATGATTGTGGTTACAATTATTTAATTTGTAAAGTAAGAATGTGGCTATATTTTACTTAACTAAGTTCTCCTCAATTGATTCTACAATAGAGGCGAATTGAAAATTTGGTATCTACTCCTAGTCTGCAAACTGAGAACAGCCCTGAATGTTCATTGAATATTGCAGAGAAATTGATAAACATGCAGGCCTGCGAGGTCCTTCCAAAGATATTGTCATTTTCTTACTGCTCTATATTTACTTTAAATAAAATAAGTGCACTAAGACAAACATCTAATGCGCATCTTTCTCGACTATGTTACATCTCACTAGGCATTAGATACGAAAGTGTGACGATCGATTTTTAGATTTCTAGCAGCTTTGAAACTTCGACATTCAGCATTCAAACACTAAAACGTGGAATACGGCAACTAATCGACACTTGCACTCCACTGTCAAATGTCCTGTTCGGCCATCAGTGGTCCATTATACGAGGAGAATTATTGGGTACGGGATAAATTTATCAAGTTTTGCCAGTAATTTGATGATTGTGACTGCAACTGAAGGTCCCATCATCGCATACTCTGCACCCGACACAAATATGAAGTAATATCTTCTTCAAACTTCACTAATGCAAAAAGGGCTTCCAAAAAAAGGCCTTCCCATATCCAACTTTTAGCATTGGAACATAAGTATAGTTTATGCACGTCATTGCAGCCTCAATCTTGTTTTACTATCTTCAATTCTCAGCCTCCATTTCTTCTGAATTTCGACACTAAAATGATACTACCCAAGCAGATAAATGTCCCAGAGCCAATATTTTCAAACCCCATTAATGAAAATTGTATAAACATGCTACGCATAAAAGAAAGGGTTCAAAAGTTTTTAGACGAGGTGGTCGTAAAATATTTATATATATATATTTACCATGGAAAACAAAGTATGTAAAGATTGATGTTTTTAATGCTGATGGGCTAGATTATTGGTGTCAGATGGTGGGTATCTATATGTCTGAGCTTAGCCAACATCAACAGGGGAATCCAATGAAAAGGCTCGTGCGGGTTGTGATCATTGTTTTAAATAATAGAGAATCTCAAGAAATTTCATCATTTTTACATTCTTTTTCTTTACTACTTTCTGATTGGTGATTATTAAAGCATCTATTCTCTTCAATTATCATAATTGTAGTTAATTTTGTTTCTCTTGCATGAGAGGAAGATTCTCATCATTTAATTTCTTACTGAGGTGGAAATCATTAAAAATGTAGTGTTCCCTGTGAAAATAAGGACTACTTTTAGAGAATTTATTCTTCTCCTTTCGTACTAATAGCTTAAGAGTTAAGATTTATGGATGAGATAGTTCAAGAAAGTTTATGTCGGAAGACGAGGTTTATATTAATATGTATGATTACTAGCTAATAGCTTAACATAGTATTAGAGCATAACAAAAGGTTCAAGTCTCGCCAAATCTCGTCAAATTCTCTCAGATTACTTAAGATTTTTGGGTGAGATGATTTACAAAATAATTCAAACTTGTAGATTTGACTTGAATTAGCCATTCATCTTTTACAATAAAAATTATTAAAAGAATTTAAAGTTAGTCATTTCACTCTTTTTTGCCTTTCATTTTAGTTCATTACTACATCTATTGGATGCACTTCATGATGAAATGCGGCCATTCACTAGTAAGGGACGATCGACAAGCAATACCATCATGTTAAGGAGTATTAAAATATTGAATAATTCCGCTACAAAAAAGCATGGCTTTAGGCACAGATTTTTCGTTCCTGAAACCACGATATCCGTAGCCATTACTTTTTACCAACGGAATGTTAGCAACCACAAATCCGTTGTTAATTTGAAGGTCGCTAATAGTTACCAACGGATTGCGTCGTAGGTAAAGAGTAAACCTCGAATTTTTTGTCGGTAAAGTGTGAACTTTTTACCAACGAAAATTCCGTTTGTAAAAATCTTAACAATTACCGACCGATTTTCCGTCGGTAAATATCTACCATTACAATTTATAAAAATCAGCGTTGTAAATAGCGGCATAGATGCAAGGCGTGGCAAAAAAATATTTATTTATTTTTAATAATTATAATTTTTTTTTTTTTAACTTTTAACCAACTGAATTGAAAGGTTCAAAAAGTTGTTTAATGACTTATTAGATCATTAATTTATAGAGGCCATTCCCAAAGATTTTGTTGTAAATTTTCAATGTAGGATAAAAATCCATTTGGTTTGACATTTAATATCATCAACGGATATTCCGTAGGTAATATGAATTAATTTTCACCTACGGAATTTTCGTTGGTGACGATGTTGAATTTTTAAATTAAAAAAAAATTAATTACCCTTCACCTATGCATATTCCATAGGAGAATGTATGATTTTTTTTAATTATTAAAATTGATTAATATTAACAACAACAATTCCGTTGGTAACATGAACTACTATTCACCCACAGAAAATCCGTAGGTAGAAGATTAACACATTTTTTAGAAAAAAAATTGAATTACATTACCTACGGAAATGTTGTTGGTAAATGGTAAGCATATTAAACAACAACATTATGTACGGAATACCCGTTGGTGAAAAACTACCACTTTTACCAACGAAAATTTCGTTGGTAATTTTCGTAGTTAAAAATCTAATATTTTTACTAACGGATAATCCGTTTCTGAGTACCAACGGATATCCGTTGGAAATTATCCGTAGGTGAAAAGCTGATTTTTAGTAGTGTTCTATTTAGCACCAGTATATATAGTAGTTAAAAAGTTACAATTGATCTCTCAATTATAGACAGTGGACTCTATAGCCACATATAGTGGTGCTACATAACAACACTCTAAATTTTATTTTCCCATATATAGAGGCTCGGGGCTACTTGGAAAAGTATAAGAAAGAGTAAGCATTTAATCTTTTTCTTTTGTTAAGTTCTGAAGCCTTCGAATTAATTCAACTTAGTTTTGAGCTACATGGTGATGATTCTTTTTATGCCTTGTTTGGGAGAGATTTTTTCAAAATCACTATTTGCAAAAATAATTTTCAACCACATATTCTATGAAATTCATAATTTTTACTACTTTTTAACTATTCATTAAAAAAAAATCATTTTTCACTCAGAAAAGACTCCCACCGCACGCTTATTTTAATTTTATGTTAATGGGAGCCTCAACTATAAAGATTATTAAACTCATTTGAATTAGTATATATTTTCACAGTAAAAAAAAAAAAAAAATCACCAAAACTGAATCATTTTAATAAACAACTTTTGCAGATAGATGAGCTAAAATGGCAAAGTTTTATTTTGTCGTGGTAATATATGGAATCAAAAGGGAAAATGATTGAACTCAAATACATCATGACATGAAATAAAGTAGCCTGCAAGTGGCTAAAATTTTAGCTTTCCATATCTCATCTTCATAAGCTTTTTCAATAAGCAGACACATATGTATATACAAAAATTAGAGTGTGGAATGTGGCATATGTTCTTTAATGATGTCCCCCCTAATCTTTTCAATACATTATGGTGGAACAATGTTTTCTCTCCATTTCCATGCTCATTATGAAGGATATGTTAGATATAGGGTTTGTGTCACATGGCTTTAGAAATCAATCTATAATATACTAAACAAAAATGTTGTGAGTACAGGGAAAAACTTACAGAATTGATACAAAATTTTGAATTTCACTCGCATGGGGTCGCGCCCTTGTAATTAAAATATTGGCAAAACCCCCACACCCACCCACTGCTGTGTATATTCCGTCTGCTACATGAATTCAAATTCATGTATCTATAGCAAGGTTCTATATTAAATATCACATGAAATGAGAATCATTTTTTGGACAATTATAACCTTATTAAAATTCAATTATTTCAATAATACGTTACTTTTCATTTTTCAATATGTATATAAACTATAATAAATATTATAATTAATTCTCAAATAATTAACATTCACGTTCATGTCCATGTTATTAACAATTAATTAACATTCATATTTATTTAATTAATATTATTTAGAATTTTTAAGAATACTTATTCATTATTCACATCCATGTATGCTAATTAGCATCAAGTTTCACTTAATTGAAATTTAAATTATATTCATTCAATATAAATTATTTAACATTTATTGTCACGTATATATTTCTTTGTTAATTCTTGTTTCTAGAATACTAACAATTCATACAAGGTAGTGTTTATATTGGTGCGCGTGTGATCATATCATATAATCTTCTTTTTTTATGGCAAGGCAAGACACTTTAATTAATAAGCCCATCACAAATCGCATTCGAAATAAAAAGGCAAAATACAATTCGTCCAAATACAAGTATCAAAACCTATAGAAGCATATGAAAGTTCGAAAAATAAAGTGGCAAGAACCAAAATCACCGATGTTGGGATAATATCAAATGAAGACGCATTTGGACCACAACGAAAATCTGATTTTATGCTTCCCAAAAAAAAAAATGGAGGAAAAATGTTTTTAAGAGATATTTCCCAACTTTAATATGGACTGGCGAAATTAATTTGATCTCTAAAGTTGGTCGAATAAAGTTTGATGATTCTTAGAAAATCGCATTAGTAATACTATAAAATCTGTGCTTGATTTAAAGGCTTGATTATATGTTCTAATTTCTATAAAGCTTGCATTAGCAAACATTTTCCCTTTTAGCTTTGTGTGTGTAAAGAAAGTGATAGCTTTCATTTGTTGAAGGCAAAAAGGGGGGCTATAGTTTTTTAATGAACTTAAAGAGATTTGAACAAACAATAGTATATTGCACAATTTGCTGTAATTTTGATAAATTATAGTTCGAACATCGTTCACATTCACCATCTGTCCCTTCATATATGTTGATGGAGTCGAGTTTGTCGCTTTGTTCATGTCAAGATACAATTTTCGATCTGGGGTTGCGTGATATCATCCCTTCTGATGGTACCTGATTGGCTGGTGAACTCAACTGCAGTGGAATCATTATGATACCTAGACTTTAGACATGTGATCTAGGTCATCACGCCATCTTCCTGATTAGTTGGTTTGGCGGTGCTTATATCAAGAGGGCACTTCCTCTTTCATGTAATAATGTTTCTATATAATTTGACGCCCCATAGTTTGGTTTTGATCTCAATTGACGGGTCTTAAGTCGAGGTGTCGAGCTGACATGTAAGGTCCCTTCGACAAGAAAGCTCTTTTAATCAAGGAGAATCTTCAAATAATCCTAAAGATTTTTAGATCGACAACAGCAAAATTCATTACAATTTTTTCTATAGTAAATTTATTAGTCAGTAGCGATATAGACACTTGATAGGATTTTAAACTAGTGAACTAGCTAGAGTTTACAATAAGATATATACATAGCCAATTAACATGAGATGTCACTTGTATCTCGACTGATTGGGCTAATCGCTTAGCCAACGCGGTAGATGATCGAACTGTGAATCTCTCACTTGAACTATAATTGGACGACTAGAGCAATACACAAGAATCCTACCAATGACAAAGTCATCATCGATAGCAAAATAAGAAGAAAATAGCAAGGCATTAAACAAAGCGTATATTTTCATCATGTATGTATACATGTACACGTGCGAACTTGAATGTGCATGAAAAAGACAAAATTCTTGGAATGAGGATTGATGCATGGAAATAATCAATTGTTCTATAAATTAAAATTAAACAAATTGCATATGGATTGGTGTCCTCTTCTTCCTGGGTCTACTTTTTAAATTTCAATCATGTACTAAATATTCTATAAGAACAGACTTGCTTAGTATTTTAAATCTTTAATCAAGGACAACTTTTCTAGAATCCGAGGTTGCCTCTCGTCTTTCTCGAACGAAATTTAATTTCTTCTTTAGCTTTTGAGTCAAATTCAAATGGATAAAATTGATCGAGTTGATGCTTCCACTAAATTAATAATTATCCTCCTGCTTTTTAACTGTGTATTTTTAAGGTAAAGTCGATCTTATGTCGAATTAGGTTTACGTGTTTTATTGCATTATGTAGGGGTGGACAAAATGTCCAAACCAAATCAAACCAAATCGAACCGAACTAAGCGGTTCGATTCGATTCTACGAAAAAAATTAATAGTTTTGGTTTTTCGAGCAAAAAATAATTTGGTTATAGTTTTGATTTGGTTCTTATTATAGAACCAAACCGAGAAAACCAAACTTAATT
>CAIGRK010382774.1:0-16798 GCA_903798315.1 Fraxinus greggii | reverse complement strand
TTCATCTTTCAAAATATGGTAAATTGGTTATTAGAATTTGGAATCCCACCCACCGTCGCCTAATGAGTTCGTAGGGTTTGAGAATTGGGGGGAAGGGAAAGGAAGGGAAGGAGTTCGCAGGAGGAGAATTGGGGGGAAGGGAAGGGAAGGGAAGGGAATGAATTTGCAGGAGAAGGGATTCAAGGGAACGAGTACGCTTCTCAGTTCTCAGGGTTGAGAATTGCAATGCGTGGGCCTTTTTTTAAATGTTAAAAGATTTGGGCTTGGGTAGTTGGGTGGGCTTTTTTTCAAGGCAAAAAATTAAGGGTACAGCGGAGGCAGACTAGACCATTAATAGGTCCACCCTTGCTTAATTGTATACATAACTTTTTATATGGTCTGATCACGAATGTCGTTTACGAAACGTTAAGGTAAATTATACTCGTGAAAATTATATTTTATTCTATATTATTTCAACAAAACTGTATACATTTCACATTAGTAGCTAAGAGTTACGTGTGTCGACCATCATTTAGTAATTATCGCATGATTTCTATAAACAAAATTAGACAAAATTATCTTAATTGAAATTAAATTAAAGTCTAGTTACTCGATTATAAATAAAATGAAAGTATAGCTATTTGGTTGAAATTATATTAAAGGATAAGTACCCAATTAAGGGTTTGTTCGGGAGGGATTAAAATCAGATTAAAATTGAAAAACTAGCCTTTATTGTTGACTTTTATGAGATGAGGAGAATCCACAACGACCATATTTTCAATTTTAATTGGCTTTTAATCTGTACCGAACAGGGCCTATATCTTTTCCTTCCGATATCCGATTGGGACAANTTGTATTTTCTAATCAACCTATCTTGAGAATCAACTATTACTAAAACACTAGGGGCGTGTTCGGTAGGGATTAAAATCAGATTAAAATTGAAAAACTAGCCGTTATTGTTGACTTTTATGAGATGAGGAGAATCCATAACGGCCATATTTTCAATTTTAATTGGCTTTTAATTTGTACCGAACAGGGCCTAAATAAAATTGAATATAATTATTTGATTGACGCTAAAGTAAAAAATAGTTAACGCGAATGGAATTAACTCGTTTAGTAATAGATATCTAAGAAGTAACCAAGTTGTAATAAAATTTAAATTTTAACTCTCAGCTTGAAATAAAATGAACTTGAGTGATCAAAATGTAATTTTACTAAAAGTTCCAATACAGTATTTAAACTCGCTCACCACGCCAATCCCCTCCTCTCTCTCTCTCTGACAAACAAAATAAACAGAGAAAAATAGAAAATTCTCCAATCATAATTCTATGATATCTAGGGCTCATAAAAATTTATAAATTGCAATTTAATTCTTCCCCTCACGGATTACCTTGCATTTTGTCGACCATTCGAACTTCTAAATGAAGCATAAATTTCATAACCATTTTACGTTTCGTTACCAAATTTCCTGAAAATTCATGCTGTTTTTATTTTCCCGGAGATCAGAAAATTCAATTTACAGGCTTACAGGTAATGCAACTTCGAATTTTGATTTCATTTTTTCAATTCCAAAAAATGCGGAACATCGTTACAGCCGTGAGTTTTGTAATTATTTCATACGTGAAATGCTTATCACGACAATGTCGGAAAAATGATGCATGGATGAAATACGAGACTTTTCGTGTAGTACACTGTGCTTCGGAAGTTGTCTTCTTTCTGGCTTTGTGTTTTAAAAAGAGGAAAAGAAATTGTGGGACGCAAATGCTGTTTATATGTCAGAAATTTATTTGTTTCTCAGAATTTTTACGATTTTCTTGTCTATTAAGTTATAATTACGAGCTGTAGGAGAGTTATATTCATGCATGCATTCAAGAAATGGAAAATTGTAAAATAAGAAATGAAATATTTTTTATTCTATTTACGTTTTTCTTGTATCATGCGCTATGCTCTGGACTGATCTTTTTCCCTCTTGATTTGAGTCACCATTTTAGGTGTTATTGATTGTCTATAAGGTCAATCCTTTTATCTCGTCTTCCTTGGGCATGAAATCTGCCAGTACTCATGCTGTTCTTGTTTCTATCGCAGCAAATTACTTGCACAAGTTAGTCACAAATTCATTTGCACCTCATCTAGTGAGTTGGGTGCTATAATATTGCATTTTTATGTAAGTTTATTTTGCATAGCAATTTGGTTCCATCATATTGCTATTCCTGTTTACTCTTATCTGAGATCTCTAATCTCTTCAGGTTTTTGACATGTGTCTTTGAGGGAATTTACATGATTTCTATAATTTTTTGGATGTTGCTTATTTATGGATGGCTTATTTGTTGATCCCAATTTCTGCAATATTAAATATGGCGCATTTCTTATGATCTCCTAACGATATACATGTTGTTGCCACCATTGTCTAAGGATACACTTTCTCCAATTTTGTATGGTATGCTCTCTCAAAAGTGGGAGAATGGCAGCCTTTGCAAGGCTTCTTGCAGCTGGAAACGTCTCGCAAACTCTTGCAGGTAAACGAATGCATTAATTATTAAATTTGCTACTTCATGAGATTCTTTTAAAAAGTAGTTTTTACTACTTTTTGATCTCTTGGAGTTGAATGCAGTCAGTAGAGGCTGAAAAAAAAGGAGTTAGAGATTGCAATATTTTACGTGCCTTGTCTTGGTGATTAAGTCAATATGGTTGTGGATTTGTCATCTTCCATGAAAGCCTTTTGGTGAACTTTTAGCATATTTACCTTACAGGGGCTTTTGATGGAAATGAACAATAGTATTGTGATTTAATCAAAACTTTAGCTTCAGTTCAAAGTTGTAGGATACCTGTAATTTGTGCATGGGTTCCACGACCCAAGTCATGCAAAATTAGAAGAGCTCTTATTTATTTGGTTTCTCCTTGTGCAACCAAGCATTTGATGGCAGATGGCAATCTTTGTCATGACAATTTAGCTGTGTAACTATCCGTTCCTCTTATTTCTCCATTTATCTACATGTATATATGCCGGAAAAACTGGATATAGTTTTCTAGCCATCTCTGATGTAACTTGAAGAAATAAGCTAGCTGGCAAAAACATGATGGCGGTAGAAACTACAACTTTAACAAGCTTTGTAGCTTGTACAAAGTCCTATCATGCAGTTCAGTTATTTTTTTTTATTATGCACTTCTATATATTGGACTTGATTTCTTCAGCCATCTAAACTGGTGAGACCAGATAGTCATTGTGATTGATATTGATATTTAATGAATAATATCTTATGGTTTTCTACTCTCTTTCTCCTTCTCCAGAGGAATTAGACTGCCAGAAACTAATTCCAAAATACTTGCACAGAGAATTACGGGAGGCGGATGAAGCAAATTTACTCGATGAAGAAGGTATTTTTGTTTCTCGGTTCTTAGAGTATCAAACCAAAAAGTGATTTTCACGCTGTAATTGTTGTCTAAGCGTGTTATACTGAAATAGAATCAGGAGAATGAAAAAGAAAAGGTAAGAAAACGTAACATTGTGTAGAAGGCAACAATAAAGTTATAAGTGAGAGATAAAGCAGAGAAAATAAAAATTCTAAGCAGTGTTTAAATCTTTTTCCATGAGAAGTAGAAGGCAGAATATAAAATTGATAGGTAAAAATAACACCCTAGTGCTCACATGCATAACAAACAATGATGAATTTTAATTTAAGACTTTTTCATAACTTCTAGCAATGCCATGAAACCTGATAATTACCTTTAAAGCAGGGAGTCCCGACACTATTCTTTGATATAGACACGTTTCATGATTAGATTAGACTGGAACAATTTCCAGTAAGGAATGGATACTTGTTCAATGTGCAGTGTAACATTTTTCTTAAATGGTGATTCAATTCTTTGAACGCACCTAAATATTATTGTACCAGTGATTTTGGAGCTTGCAATATGTGTCTACCACTTATATACTCACTGTAAATGTGTTCTTAAAGTCCCGTTTCGTGCCTCCTTTATGCAACATTGAGTTCTGTTTTCTCAGTTTCTTGTTGATGATATTTCTTGTAGATATGCACATGTTTGGTTTGAGGCCCATGTCAGATCCTTTATATTTGGTAAGGTTCGGGAACCAGCATAAGAAATGTTTTACATCACAATTTTATTCCTCTGATTTGTTATATGAAGGAAATCATAAAATCTACTCCATTGCTTATAAGAAGAAATAAAAAACATTAGGAAGAAAAGATAATAATGATAATTTAGTGAAAAACTTACATATTTTTAGAAATCTTTCAACATGCTAGTTCCCTTTTTTATTTTCAAGACAATATGATGATTTTCTATGCAAGAGTGTCCTGCCTCTAGAAGCTAAATATACATGTAATGAAATTACTTTTTCATGTTGGAAGTTGAGGAACGTTTTTAGTGTGTGAATTTAAGATTGAGAAGCGTAAACTTATTTTCTTTTGAACACTTGATACTTGTTTCCCACTGCAGTTTAAATCAACAGATCAGAATTTTACAAAATTCTTGCCAACAAAGCATGGATTTCGTGCTTTATACGCATTGATAGTAAACTGCATGAAGACTGATTGAGATGGTTTGGGCACATTTGAAGGTCGATAAATGAAGAACTGGAATAGTATAAATGGTAAATGTAGACAAATAGGTTGATCTAGTCACATGGAAGGAGGTAGTCAAAATGGATTCCAATCGTTGAAAGTCCTCGATAGAGTGGAAAGGGGAAAAAGAGGACCCATGTACCCGATCCTAGATAATTACGAGATAAGGTATTGATGTAGTAAGTTGAATTGATTGTCTACAAAGCATAATTAATTATCTATTGAGCATTGACAATGTCAAACACCAAAGATTGTGCTTGGGATAACCTATCTTAAACCTCTACCCTAAAAGAATGCCTGTCCTACAAAATTCATTGGCGTAGAATGCTAGAAGACAGGTTAATAAGTAATGCTCCATTAGCCTAGAGAAAATGTCAATCAATAATAAGGTTGGTTTGGTTGTATGAAGTGCAATTCTATGGACTGATGTACATATGTTGCTGTGAAGAAAATGAACAAGAGTGCTGGAAGGTTTAAACTAGGTGTCTTTTTTATTGCAGATTGCAAAGCAGGTTTGTAGTGGAAAAATAATTTTGTATAATATTATGTATAGCAAATTATGGATACATTCCATAAGCATGAGGTAACTGACAATTGAAGAGACATCTTCCATTTTCAAAAATTACATAACCCCCCTGAGATTCTTTTTGTTTTTTTCTCCCAAGGGGTTCCCCTGTCATCCAAAAATAAATAGACATTTTCCATTTTAGCCATTTATCTAATACTATATTTGCAAGTATTATTGAACCACTTTTGAAACGTATTACTTTCTCTTTCTCCCCCTTTTTTCTTTCTTCATATTTTTGATTTAGATGAAGCATTACTTTCTGTTAAAAGAATTATTGTTATAAAAATGTTTAAATTAATTATTAAATATTATCTATTTGCTAAAAAATGTATATATATACTTTTATCAAATACGCCAATCGAGAACAGTTTGTTTACGTATAAATGATTAAAAAATAAACACCAGTACGTGTTATAGAATAATTAAAAATTATAAGAATTAGAAAAAGAAAAATTGCATTAAATGAACTAGTCAAGATTTAGTAATTTTGATCAATTCGGTTCATTTGAAATCCTGTTGTTAGAGAATATGCAGTAAAACATCTACTTTTTTCTCAATCCCATGTATATTCTTGAAGTTGATTTGTTTATACGTATTTGCCTGCGTTAACTTTTAGCCAGTGATAAATAGCTGTGACTGAAGAAAATGCCTTGCAAATAATGTCTTAGACCTTCACTTCTAGTTTACCCAACAAATTAGTGAGCTGCTTAACGTATTTTGAAGGTATGCTGCAATGCTTGTAAGAAGCCAATTAAGGCCAGTCATTATGCCGCACATGCAGGTTCAATTCATTTTTGTTCTCCAAAATTTTTGCATCTTGAGGTTTCATTTATATCATGCTAATTTTGGGTTTGAATTGGTCAATTGCGTACTCTTTTTTCTCGATAACACAAAAGATATTATTGGACGAAAAGAAGAAAATACATCAAAGAAGAAAGGAACCCATTGCATCAATTCTTGGATTAAGTAATTTCTTATTCATTTTATTGTATCTTTTATTTGGACATAGAGAAATGCTTTGTGCACCACTGAGTCATTTATGTGCAAACCAAATTGTGATAATGACTTAAGGTCTAAATTTTTCCTTGGATGTGCTGAAATGGGAAGCCATGGGCAAGAAAAGGAATAAAGATAAACAACAAGAGAAGAGTTGGAAAAAAAAAATTGAATAACAAAATATAGGATTGGATATTTGGTACTTGGTAGTATGTAATAGAGGCTTAGAGCATTTGAAAATGTCTCATAAAGTCATGATAAAGAATTTGACCAAACGTAGGAGAATGATTAGAAAGAAATGATCCTGGCCTCTTGCAGGTGGAAAATATACTAATATCCATGTGGCTAAGAGCCCTCACAGCCCAAGCACAATGACGCAATTATCAGTGGCGTGTAACGTGCATGAGTACAATATGAATGTAAATGAGGAGTATGGCATAAAAGATATTGCTTCTTCACTAGTTATTTTTTATTCATGTCACCAAAATAAATATTAATTTGTCTTGTATCTTTTTTAAAATATGTTATTTGATAATATTATGTGTTTTAAACTATTATTAACCAACTAGCAAAGTGTATTATAAGCCAAAACTTATATCATGACACTTTGTTGATTTCACGTATTAATCTGTGTGTATAACAATATTAAATTTATGATTAAATTTATTTTTCAAAAAAACTTGGGTTCCAAATAGAAATAAAAAATGAAAATCTCTTATCACGATGGGTGTAATATTTAAATAATACAGGGTGTGTATTTTGCATGTTCTGTAATCTTTAGAAAACTAGTACTTGGAAAGTGTGCTGCAAATAGGAGCATTTTTCAAATTATTTGCTTCTATATTTGGTGTGATACAAGTATTTTTTAACCAATTTGAATTTCCGATTCGTCTCTTTTATCAGAGCAGCTTACAGGAGAGTTAAATAAGGAAACAGACTATACGATCTGAAAATAATTAACTTACACATACACTGAGTAAAGGGGAGAAATTTAATGTTTAAAATTAAAGCTTGACCCATACTGTGTTGATTGAAACATCCTAGTTTCAGCTCATAAATGTGAAAAAGAAGAGCAGTAATAGGCATTATTGGATTACTCTCAGGCAGTTGCAGTAGTACTAATACGAAGAGGGTTGCTCCACTAAAATGACCTTCACTCATCTTTTTGAACATGTTCCTTCTTTCATCTCTGCAGAACTTTGTAAGTCGCTTAACTACAAAGAAGAAATCATTTCAGAAGTTGATGGAGCTTCTGGGCAAAAGAAACTTCCAAGGAAGGACAGGAAAAAGTTACATTTTGCTCATGCTAGTATCCTTTTTCCCCTCAAGAATTTGATCAATTCTCTTGCTTTGCCATGTATATTTATTTGAAATTCTACCATGTTATTGGTCACAGTTACATCTTTTCCAAGATATATTCCAAAAATCAAAATTAGACAGAGCATGTATCAAAAGCAAGAAGTGGTTGATTCTACTGATTTTATTAAAATTATGATCGATAGATCACTTTAACTATATGGAACTTCTTATATTACAGGAAAAAATTATTGTTCTTAACCTCGTATTTACAAAGCTACAACAATTCGGGAACTAGAAAAGATTGAATCTCTGGATTCTGACATCTTTACTGCGCCAGAGTCATATTTTGATGAAGAGCTTCAAATGATTCCCTTAGCTGGAGCAAAACGTATAGCTCTCCCCCCACCCCCACTCCCAACACACACACAATATTGCCCCCCCTCCCCCCAAACCCCAGAAAACGAATGAAAATTATGTTCAAATCCATTTCGTTTTTCACATTACCTTTAGCGTGTGCTTTGGTCTCAATTCATCAATTGCTATTCTACTAGTTATTGTCGTGAAAAGTTCTTCCAAATGGAAGTCTCTGCTTTATTATGCATACGATATGTTACATTTTTGTGAATCTTCAGAAAATCAAGTCTTTTGAAGAGACATCTGCACAATCTGCATTGTAGGAAACACAAAGTGTGTGAATGAGACACCAAGAATGAATAGTTTGAAAGTTAATACTGGTAATATGGAGCGTTCAGAAACTGTGATACCAAGTCCATCTAAATGTGTCAAAAGGTACGTGGAGTATGACGCATCATTATTTTTGATGCTGTCCAACAAAACATTCCATAATGCTTTTTTATCATGATATATTTATAAATCTTTATAATCAACTGGATCATTCTTCCTCTGCCCATTTTATAATAGCAGCTATCCAATTCAACTTGTTGCATAATCGGATGGTAGGATGTTACGGTGCTATTAGTTTGCCTGAAATTTACTTTTGCTTATCTGCCTTGATGGTACATGCATGATGCAATTCCTTTTGGAAAATTTAGAAATTGCGATTTGTTCAGGGTTGATCATTTTACATTGGCAGACACCCTGAATTTTCCTCTTTATTTCTTCGCCTGGTTATGTGCTTCCTTATATGGCATTGAATACAAATACTTGTTCAAATAATTGTACATGAGCAAGTAACCATGAGAAATGATAGAACTATACCATGAGAATTATAATACAGGAACTCTCTTCCATTGATACCGGTGGCTGATGCAGAGATTTTAAATTAGGTGGCACAATCAAACTTCTACATTCGAAAATGTACATAGGGTATGACTTTTTCGTATGTAAAATTTCGAAAATTTTTTGAAATTTCCTAACAAAATGATGTAAATTATATTGAGAAATTTGTCGTTAAAAATAATCAATATTAATGGAATAATTGAAATTTTTTAAAGAAAAGACGAATTAGATGCATATTTTTAAGACGCTTGTTTGACGCACCTATAACTATTTTTGATTTTTGTTGGACCATTCGATATGCTTATGATATAATTCTCGAAATGAGCTTCGAGATGGCGACAGCGATTTGGGAATTCGGCTAGCGTACGATTGTCGAAGAATATTTAAAATGAACATGTTATCAAAATTTTCAAAATACTAATTTGAAACGATCTACTATGACAAGTCGTAACATTTACTACGGATGTCCATTTCAAGCGCATTAACGATGTAAAAAACTATGCCGTGAGTACTTCGAAATGGAGTTAAGAATGCAATATTTCGACTTCGTTCGACATCCCGTAATGACTTCTAAAATTGAAACAAAAACAAAGGAAAAAATTGCCCAAAAGTTGGGGGGTCACGTGACCCTCCAAGCCACCCCTGATTGATACAGTGCAAATATCTCGAGTAAAAGTATTCTACAATCAATGAGGATTCCATATCATTCAGGTTTCATACATAATCTACTTTTATCATGTAGGGCAATATCTGAGATTCAATCATGTCTGGATGTCGGGACTCCATGTATAACATCGGAAGATATCCTTCAATGTAAGCCCTTTCCTTTCTTTTGATAGTAGTATGTTTTTGCACAATTTTATAGTAATTTATGCTATAGGAATATTTTTTTCTCAGTTTGTTTTCTTTCATCTTTGTTTTGTGCCTACATGTTGAGGTTTGTCTGTTGGGTTGGGGTGGTTTTTTTTTCCCTTTTGAAGGTAGCATTAGTAAGCATGCAGAGAATGTAATTGGGACACCTCATAGCCTCTGGATTCAAACATTAGATGAAATTAAAAAAATAATTCCCAATTAAAAATCTTGAATGCAGATCGTACGTTCAATTAGAGTTCCTCTCTCTTGAAAGCCTTCAGTTTCCTTCTCTCCAATGGGTTTGCTAAAAGTAGTTTTGATCCCTTTATCATCTAAATTTATGAACTGATTCTCTCATTACTTCTAGAGAAGCAAGCAAATTTTTTATAGTTGACTCTTCAATACGAAGGTAGAGTTAGAAAGTCAATTAATAGTCTTTAGGTGCCTAGTTTCAATTTATATACAAGATTATGTTTTGACCATAGAATAGTGATGGGCAAGCTTGTCCTGGTATATCATCCGGTTTTCATCCATTTTCCGGGGGTTAACGACCCAAATTTTAGAATTTAAATCGCTACCATAAGTTCATTAAAAAAAATTTACGTGACAAATAATTACTAATAAATTTATGTAAAGGTGGTTTAAACAAGATAAGTTTGAAATTTTCCATATTCTTTAATTTATCTATTTATCATCTAATTAATGCATATCATGAAAATCTCTCCCAAGGTGATCTTTAAAATTGAACAGGAAACTTACATTTACAAAAAGGAAGTCCACTATTAATACGTGCAGTTAATTTCCCTAAATTTGCAATTGCAACAATAATGTTTATTGATCCATTTCTCCTAACAAGTTACACTAAAATCTAATCCACTTAATTTATTTATGTATACCACGTTTTGTTATACATGCTAGACAAATAAATATACGATAAAATATTGATTTTACAAATTCAGCACCACAAACAATGTATTTCATCATCAAAACGTGTTCCAAGTTCATATAAAGGAACGAGATAAATAAATTAACAAAATAAGGTTACTGCTGGAAATATAAAATATTGAACGCGCAAACTGGCCCGAACATCCACGGTTATAAAAAAAAAAGATTTATTTTATTAGGTCCAATGAATCCAGGCACAACAACAGCACCTCACCACCCGCCAACTAACGAACCGTTTTAACTTGTGAGAGGTAGGGAAAATGGTAAGTATATGAGAATACTCAGTAGGACACGAGTAATTGTGTAATCCAGAGTAAATTATCAATTCACGCATTAAACTAATCATACTGTCATATCATATCTTTAGAAGCTGATAAGAGCTCATAATATATTATATCTTGGTACTGGATTGCCATATCATATCATATCTTTTATTAGCATAACATTTATCAATATTAAGAAATAAAATTAAACGGGACAAACCACTTGCATTTCGTAATCCTACCTTAAACTTTTGAAACTCTTGATTTGATGCTCACAAGGATTTTGTACATCTTGAAGCTGCCCAAAAATTTATAAAAAGATTTGCTTTCTTCCTAAAAGATGGAGGATTATGAAGGTATTTTTTACTTGGTTTGTTGCTGGAAATAAAATGGAAGTAAACCGATAATCATATGGTGAAAGATAAACTAAGAGATATTTGTAATGGGGAAATGAAACGTGAGTTTATGGGATGATTTCAAGTCTTTAGAAGTTCGTGAACATGAGAGATAAACCTTGATTTATATAATTTAATATTAGTTTCTTTTCCTAATTATCTTAAAAGTTATTATATTAAGTAATAAACTTATACCTATTAAATATGATCTTTGAATTGAAATAACTTGGATTTAACTTATACGAACTAACTATTTCTCGAGTAAAAGACTTCTAATTAATTACAATTCACGGAAGGAGTCTAATATTGATATACAAATTATCACTTTATCAATAATTAATTATTTGACCCAAAATAATATTTGATTTAATACTATTTTACTTTAGTCCATCAACTTTTCAAAATTATAAAAATATAGTAGATAGAACAATAATTTTATTTTATAAAATTTTTGGGGCGTTACACTCAATTCCAACATAATAGCCACTTTGGAGAAATTCCATTGTAGAAAATAGTATTACAATTTTCAGATAGTACATTTCTGCATATAAATGGTCCTAAATATTAAATATGACCTACGTGTGATTAGAATATGTTAACTTCCTTGTATAAAATTGTAATACTCTTTTCAGAGAGTACCTTTCTGCAGCGGTCTAATATTGATATGCTAATTATCACTTTATTAATGATTAATTATTTGACCCAAAATAATATTAGATTTAATACTATTTTACTTTAGTCCATCAACTTTTCAAAATTATAAAAATATAGCAGATAGAACAAATAATTTTATTCCATAAAATTTTCGGGCGTTACACTCAATTCCAACATGACAGCCACTTTGGAGAAATTCCATTGTAGAAAATAGTATTACAGTTTTCAGATAGTACCTTTCTGCAGATAAGTGGTACTAAATATTAAATATGGCCTAAGTGTGATTAGAATATGTTAACTTCCTTGTATAAAATTGTAATACTCTTTTCAGAGAGTACATTTCTGCCGCTAAATGGTTGTGAATGTTAGATGTGACCAGAGCGTGATTGAAGTATGTAATTTCCTTATTCATTCTCTCCCCATCTTATCCATAAGTTGGTTCGGATTCATTGAAGAATGCTTTGTGTTTTCCATTTTACGTCCTCTTCTATGCTGTGCAAAATAGTGTCAGGTGCATTTATCAATAGACTTGATGGGAATCAACACAAAGATTCAGCCAATTGTGATTCTTTGTGTATTTCTAAAATCCCTAATGGATTTTATTCCCCATATGATGAATACTGAGGTATGCCTTTTTGCTCTCGTGACCTCTGCTGGTCACCATCTGTTCCTTACTAGCAGGGTAATAGAAAATAGAGCCAAGGTAGTGACATTATACTATACATATTGGGCAACGAAAAGTGGGAACAGGTTTGCATGCACACTTACAATATATATCTGGTATGCATTTGCATCTTGCCTTCTTTTGTTGACCTCCTATGTGCCACAGCTGGAGGGTAGATTGTTCAAAATTCTGGGTTATGTCATGTCTCTTGTTTGTTGAGCTCCTCATAGAAAATGTCTCTGTTTCATAAGCTGGTACGCCCAAGGGTTCCTGGAAATGTGTTGCTGATGCACAACTGCTGTGCTTATGTGGTGCTTCTGTTTTCATGGGTTTAGGTCGAGAGCTTCCAACTAGATCAAGTGGAGGAAGTGAGAAGATATCGAAAGGTGTTGTTGGAAATCAAACCTCAGATCAAATCTATGAAAAGTTAGTAACCAAAGGTACCTTTTCACGTCTCTGGCCCAATGGTCATCTCTAATGTTGGTCTATGGCGAAAGAATTTTTTATTGATTTTTCTAATGGTTTTAAAAAGTCATAGCTGCATATGCTTTTGGTTGAACTAACATTGACATGGTGTTCGGAGAGCCCAAACGTATCTTAGGGCTTTGGAGGGGGTTTCACAGTAATCATGGCAGTCAAAAGGAATTCTATGCTTGGGCTTTACAAATGTGGTTTTAGTATTACTTTTGATGGTAGTAATCTTGGTGTAGCAATTTCAGACGTTCCTGCTCCCCTTGCAAGTAAAATGTACTATTCTCAAAGAACCCATTATCTCCGAAGAGTCATTAGTCACATGTATTATGCGGAATCAAGGAAGGAACAAAGCAGTGAATTTCTTACTTCAGAAGAATTTCGAGTCAATTCAGAGCAAACACAAACTTTGTCTCCCAGCTACCTTAACCATGGACAAGTTGAGAACCCACAGGTCAATTTCAGCCACTCATCTGTTTGTTGTTATAATGACGAACGTTCTCCTCTTCATTGTCTCAATCCAAAGAACTGGCGAATTTGGTAATCAAATTCAAGTAATTGTTTTTGTGATCTATTCCTAAATGTTCCATACTAAAACTTGTCATTCATATATGCTGATAGTTTAAGGCTAATGGTTACCTTTCTTGGAAGTTATGCACCAGAATCTATGCTCTCCTCTTCAAATTGAAACGCTTACCTGAATCACAAATGCATTAATTATCTATTGTTTCTATGATTTAGTATACTTAAGCAACGTGGAAGACCGGGAAGGAAATGAAAATGCTTATTTATAATGATGATATTTACTTCTTTGTGTGAAAAATCAAGGAAATGGAAACCTAAATGGAGTCCTAAATGGAGTCAAGGTTTGGACTGAGAAGTTACCATATGGTGGGGTATCTACAAACCAAAATTCAGTTTGCTAGGACATTCATTTAGCTAGGTAATCCTAGATGGAGTTTAAGTGAAGCTTAAGATTCTTAAACTGTTATATTATCAAATCGAATTCTAGTAGAAAAATATTGCTACCACTTTCATGCCTCATTTATCTCACCTTTTTTAAAAGTGGTAACACGATGTATTTTATCCTACTAAAAATATTTTGAAAATTAATTCATTCTGATATCTACTGGGAGGCATGCCTAGTTCTTCTTGTCCACATGAATGTCAGCTATCATCACCAATTTGGTGTAAAAGGGTGTAACTTTTACACCAAATTGGTGCACAATTTTCACACCAATTTGTGGTGACCTATCCCATGGTTACACCAAATAAATAGTATTTCATTTATTTCCTTGTTATTTATTTCAGAAATTATTTAATTACAGATTATATTATTACTAAAATTATTAAATTAAAAAGTATATTTAATGAACCAAAACATTGCATTTATTAATAAATAATTAAAAAAAAGCATCGAACTGAATACTACAATAAAAAAAAAAAAATTTGACTAAACACACAAAAAAGAGTTACATATAATAAAAATCACAACTAGTTTTGTCATTTAATGTTGTATTATAGTTTTTTTTTTATAGATATTTATGTTGTTCTAATGCTAATTTCTTCTTAATTTATAATTATTGAGTTTTAATGCGCAATTTTAATTTAATACATTCAATATTTGTTATTTGTTACTTGATTAGAATTTACCAATAAATGTTAATTAAAAATAAAAATCAAATTAAATAAATGTAAATAAAGTTAAATCATTAAATACTAAAAGGATAGAAAAAGGATATAGAAGGAATTACAATTTGTTGTAATATAAATGAAGGGCAAAATGGGAATAATTTAAAACTTCAAAAACTACACCAAATGAATAGTGTTACACAAAATTTGATGTATTGTATTCTTACACCAAATTAGTTTGATGATTTGGTGTGCCATTGGAGATGCCTTCACTCACTGCTAAACATTGTGATGCTTTAGCTTGAATTGACTATTATCGCGATACAAGCATAGATTTAATAGTCATTCTGTTTCTCTTATTTTAGTAAACAATGTGGTGTCGTGATTTGAATGGACTATTATCGCGATACAAGCATAGATTTAACAAGCATTCCATTTCTGTTATATTAATCCTTTTAAACCACTTTTCAGTGGCTAAAACTCTTTTTTATGATGTAACAGAGAGACGAACATTCTTTGCATCTTGGACAAACACCCGATCAGATTCATGCAGGCAATTCAAAATTGTACTTTGGCAAATCACAAGGATTTGTTCTGGCCACAAACATTTCATCTCCATTTCCTGTGAATAATACCATGGAACCTCAATCTTCTATTGGAAATATAAGAAGTAATTACATTCCAAACTCTTCTTTTGGAGGCAGAACAGGTTAGCAATTCCCTCTGGTAGCTATTACGTCTGAAAATGCAAGTTATGCCGTTAGGCAACTTGGCAAGAAAGTCGTTAATTTCAATTGTAGGCTATGAATAGTAATCTAGTAATGCAGGCGATCTGCAATTGTTGTTCTGAGTTGTCCATCTCGTCATAACCCCTACCCTCTATCCCCACACAGATGAACCTTTACCTTTATGCACCTGTATCAAGTGCTGTTTTTTTGTTTTAAACACTTGTTGGGATTTCTCTCTCTCGTCGCTTGGTTGATATTGTACTTGTGAGTTTTTGGTCATCAATATGCGTGCCATTTATTTGACGGAGATGACACACACCCTGCTAATGTTACTGTGAAGTTCAGCCCTCACAGGATTCCCCCACGTTATTAATGTTTTGTTCAGAATTAAGCAAGCCAGTTTCCTTTTTCAAACCCACGACATAAAACTGTGTTAGATTTTATAGTGCTCTGGACCCGTCAACGGACAATTTTGTTAAGTTGTGGAATCTAATTATTGTCGCTAAACAAAGTCAGTACATGGGTTGACCTTGCCGTCATCAGGATTTTATTATTATCATCGGAGAGAGTGGTTGGAGAAGATAAGATGTGCGATTTCATTTGTAAACTTCTTTTCATTATAGTCAATTACTGCGGCAGCGGAAAATAACCTAGTATCATATTGAGGGTAACTCAATATCATGTGTTTTGAGTGTATTTTTCTTTGTGCAAGTTGATTGTTCTCGGTGGAATAGAATTAGAGTTTCTAATTATATATGATATACCGACACGAACACGTATCGAATACGTCGATACGCGATTTTCCAAAAAGTGCTGACACGACACGTTGTCGACACGTTAATTAAATTGTTTAAAATTCTTCATTTGTGTGGTATAAATTTAATTTTACACTTGCTAGTAATTTTCCTTATTGAAATCTTTTAAATAAAAGTATCTATTTGTTAAATATTGATCACTTTGAGCTAAAAATATAAAAATATTTTTAATAAAAAAAGAAAAATGATTATGGTAGAATATCCGAAGAGTGTTGGTATCGACACATGTAGGATACAGACATGTTACTCTAGTTGAACTGTCTATGCGACATGGCTAATTATCAACAAATTGCACTATGATCTAGCAGGCATTGCTGTGTGAGCTTTGGTTTTAACCTTAGGGTTATGTACAGTGCAATACGCAAATAGGTGACATATATTACTTCCATTTTGAATGCCCGACCCTTGGCATTTCTACTACGTGTAAAGCTGGAAATAAAGTTGTAAGCTCTCTGAATTAACTTCCACAAGTAATGAATTTTGTGGTTTTGCAGGAAAACCTTTAGGGACCGTGCAGCAGGTTAATGGAAGTGTTCCAGTCGTATAGAAGTCCCGAAGGAAATATTTTGCTTGGTAAAGATGATTTTTCCTTTTTTGCTCTTTTTTACGAGGTTAAGGCTAAGCTGCAGAGTTCCAAAAAAAAGTTCTACATTGGACATCCAATGCTAACACCCCGCCCGCGCGCACACATATAAATTGTAGTGAAAATCACCCC
>CAIGRK010382763.1:0-10008 GCA_903798315.1 Fraxinus greggii | reverse complement strand
ATTTTTATCGAAATCTTGTGATATTCCACTTACAATAAATGGACCTATCAATCGCAGGTGTATGAATTATGGATCCGGTTCCAAATTGGGTCAAGTATGTGGCTCAATATGTTGATAGGCCCAAAAACTAACAAGGCATTAACACTAACTCTCGTGCAGTTCCATTCATACGATTCTCTCCAGTTTTGACTCGCGTCACTCGACCACAGATTTTTCTAGAAAAACGCGAGAAGTAACGAAGACTTCGCGTACTTGTCTTCTACTTCCACTACTACACGTCTTTTTCTCTGATAATTTCTCATAAATTAAAGCAAAAACCCTTTTATCAGAACTATCCAAAACCAAGAATTTCAAGCCCCAATTTCAGTCTGCCCTCTGCAATTATAGTTGAGAGAGTACTCAGATGAATAATAATACGACGTCGCAGTTTATGGACAAGCAGATCATGGATTTATCCAATTCTCAGACCAACAATAACAGCAGTAACGAAGATTTCATCAATTTCATAAACCGCCCATTGGAGGATCATAATCTGAGAAAAGATGATATTGTGCCGAATTACGATTTCCTGCCGATACGACCCGCCGGTGGATCAACGCCGTCGCCACCGCCGCGGTCTTTGAATTTTGATTCTGGAAATGACGATGCGCCGATCAGGACATGGAATTCTTTGGATTCTAAAACTAATTCCTCTTCCGTCAGAGTATTGTCTCTAAACTCTCCTTTCTTTATGTGTATATATACGTGCATATGATTATAATTTATCTATATACTGTTTTGTTCTTATTAGGGAATGTAATAACAATGAACTAGTTGCTTGTTAATAAATTGTAATGGTCATCTTGGACTTAGTAGTTAGTAGTAAAATGAATGGGCCATTTACATTTCGTAGTTTCATGTAGAATTTATGTTCCCTGTGACGATTGCCATTGGGTTTAGAAATGTCTGAACTGGAAATAATATTGCATTTTTTGAGTTTCTTGAGATTATATATGAACAAATAGTTGCTCAAGAGTTTTTATTTCTTTTTTCACAGGATTATTGATATTTCATTAATGCATTTCGGGAGAGTTTTTCAAAGGGAATCTTCTGTTACTATTGCTTATTAGATCCTTAGCTGGCATGATGTTAGGGATTATAATACTTCGGTGTTCCAGTGTATTCTATCTGCCCAGAATTTCATTTTATCTTATGTCTGATGGAGCTTTAGTGAAGTGAATCTAGTCTTGTGATGGGATTGGGAAGTTAAATTGTTCATTGCTAGCTGAGTTGTTTTATGTACTATATTTTGATGGTGTTCTTATTGCGATTTTTCTGTTTGTTCAGAATTATAGTTCTCTTGGCCCCGTTGAACCTGCCAAAGACATTTTAGAGAAGGATCACAATGTCATCGATGCGTCCTTGGTTTCTGAGATTGATGGAGCAATGAAGAAGTATGCTGATAATCTGATGCATGCAATGGATGGTGTCAGTGCACAACTATCACAGTTGGAGACAAGGACCCGCAACCTTGAGAATTCTGTGGATGATCTGAAGGTGTCTGTTGGAAATAATCATGGGAGCACGGATGGAAAATTAAGACAGCTGGAGAATATACTTAGAGAGGTACCTTCTAATCTTTTTCTAATCTTTTCTTGACCTGTTTATTTAAGATCGAAAAAGAGTTAGAAGATGAATGCTTTGAATCGTCACCTTAATCTGCAGTTTGCAATCTTTTCCCTGTTTATCTTGGGAACCACGGAATTCAGCATTTCTATTGTTTTTACAATCTTATGCCACAGTAACCATTTTAAGTTTCCTGAACTGAAACTGAATTTGGTCAATTAAATGTTGTTGGTGACAAAAAATTGAGTTGATCAATTTTGAATGAAACTTTAATCTTAGGGTTACAACCTTGGTGCATTTTCTTGTGCAGGTTAAAATCTCATTGTTAGAATATTATAAGTTGTATATGATAAACTTGTGTTTCTATTACAATCAAAAGTCCATATTTATAGGCTATAAATAACTCTAAAATAAAAAATATAACTCTAAAAGGAAAGATTGTGAGAGAATCATCCAATCAACTATTAAGGAAATAATCCCACGCAATTGGAAAAATATCGTGGAGATTATTCTTTACAATCTTTCAATATTTTCAAGACTCTTGTTCCACCTCCCTTTTCTTGTTATGATTGTAGTTAGTTACTAATGCCCGAGGAAAAAAAAAACCTCTTTGACCACATTTTACAGTCATGAATGTTCATTAAAGGTCAACAGAATATGTAATGCAAAACTCAGATAGAATGTACTTGCATTTAAATTCTTAATGACCTTCTCATTTAAAACTACGTAAATATACGGAGGGACATATTTGAAAAGGCTTTGCTATTTGAATAGGCCCTTTCCCTAGTTTTATAATCCTCACTAGAACCATCTTTTTAAGGTAGGGTTTGGGGAATGCAACAACCTGTTTTAGTAGGTGTGAGAACAGTGTGAATAAGCTGAACTTGGTTTAGAAAAAACCTGTCTTACAGAATATGGGTTCTTTCAGAGAAGAATACACTTTTGAAACCAGTCTGAAGTAAGAAAATGTTTTTATAAAAGTCAATTTTAAGAACTTCAATTTTTTGTTATTGTTTCGATAACATAAATAACATAAAATAATCTACATGCATTTCAGGTGTTATCATATTTTTTAACACTAAATACAGACCAACTTATCATTCTGATCTTAATTCCGTCGAGACCTGAACTGAAAGACAAATAAGGATAGCCAACAGACCCTAAGAATTCTTAATTTTTTTATATTAATACTAGTCTTTTCCATCTGTTTCTACTTAACAGGTCTTTCCCATAAGAAATTATTCAACATTTTCTGGAGAGAAAATTGTTTTGTAACTTAAGAAATGAGTATGTGAGGTACTCTATTTGTGGTTGAGTAGTTTTATTTTGACTTATTGAGTTGATGTAGGATCGATGGCATCAAGATCTCAGGGATGATCCTATAGCCTTCCGTCGATGCTGTAAATACAATAACTTAGTGTGGGCCTTGCTATTTATGCATGAGACTGAATTGTGATTAAACTATCTAAGATGTCTCAATTGTGATTAAACCATCTAAGATTCAGTTAAGCATTTATTTCTATGCAGAAGGAAGACCAGAAGTTATTGATTATAATTTTGTGTGCTCAAGGTTAAATTCTATGCTTATAACATGTTTAAACTGTTATTTAAATCATTCCTTCTCCTGGATATAAAAAATTGCCTGCAGGTGCAAACTGGTGTTCAGTTTATAAAGGATAAACAAGAAATAGTTGAAGCTCAACTGCAGATTGCTAAGCTGCAAGTTTCCAAGCCTGAACAGCAAGTTGAAAACCCCAATACTGCACACACTGATTCTATCCAGCCAGGAGCATCTGCTCATCAGCATCAATCTCACCAGCTGTTTTCTGCAGTTCCTCTTACACAGCCACCTCCAACCTTCTCTTTACCTAATGCTCCTCCTCCTCTACCTCCTCAGCAGAATCTATCACCTCAAGTTCAGCTTCCCAATCAGTATTCTCAAAACCAAGTTCCTTCTGTCCCTCAGAGAGAGTCTTACTTCCCCCCACCTGGCCAAACTTTAGAAAATCCAAGCCAGCAGTACCAAACACCTCCAGTGCAGCCACAGCAGATCACCCCTCCATCTCCACCACTACAGCAACAATATCAGTCACCTCCTCAGCAACACTATTCTCAACAAGCCCCACCTCCTCAGCAACAGTACTCTCAGCAATCTCCTCCTCAACCACACACAACAATCCCCCTGATCAATCCCTCTCAACCTCAGATGCCATTGGGTCGTCATCCTGAAGAAACACCTTATATACAGCAACCTACTTACCCACCATCCATTCGCCCATCTGGGCCACCTCTCTCTCATCCCTCCAGTGGAGCTACTCCCTCACAACAGTTTTACGGACCACCCAGCATGTACGAGCCTCCATCTAGCAGACCAAATTCAGTATATTCTGGTTCTTATGATCCATCATCTGGTCGGGTAGAACCTTATTATAGTGGCTCACCATCACAGTATGGCGGTGGCTCCCCTGTGAAATCGCAGCATCATTCTTCTTCTATGTTAGGCCAGAGTGGTGCAAGTGGTTATCCACAACTGCCTACTGCTCGACTATTACCTCAGGCGCTGCCTACAGCCTCTGGAGTTGGTAGTGGGTCTGGTTCTACTGGTGGTGGAAACAGGGTTCCTGTTGACGACGTGGTTGACAAAGTGACAAATATGGGTTTTCCAAGAGAACAAGTGAGGGAAACTGTCCGAAAGTTGACAGAGAGTGGACAATCAGTTGACTTGAATGTAGTGTTGGACAAGTTGATGAACGATGGAGATGGCCAGGGTCCACGAGGTTGGTTTGGTCGGTAACAGGTTTCTTCTGCACTACTAGTTTGCGAATAACTTTGCTGGAAGGAGATCATTGCTCAATATTTGAGATTTTCTTGTAACTGTCTGTTTTCATCTTCCCATTTTTTTGTTGCTTGAAACCGTTGTTCATATCCATTGTCGGTTCCTTCCGTTTTAAATCCTTGCTATGCTTTAAGAGTATATTCTTAATTGCCCTTTCCCTGTTGTCACACCTTAAAATGGTTTAGTCTTGTATGCCTGTAGAAGCTGTTCTAATAATTTCCTATTCTACATGTCCAGTTGTAGTGATGTATGCCTGCATCGCAAGGATAGAGTAGTTTATAAACAAAATCTAGAGACGAAGATTATGATGCAAGTATTAAAGTATACGAGTTTGCATATGATACATGAGATTTATATTTGCAGTGGTTCATGGGTCACCACACGTAGCTGTGGGTGTAGTTCAGTTCGATTTCAATTTTGACGAGAATAGAATCAAACTGAACAATGGAGCTAGTTTCGAAGAGAGTGAGAATCAGTGATTGTCTTACGATGGAACCATTGATTCCATTTGGAACTATGAACCGAATCGAATGATTGTGGTTTGTGTCAATTTCAAAATTAAAATTTCAAATTATTAAGACAAGTCAAAATCAAGATCTTCAAATTATTAAAACAAAATTCTATCACTTGCACTCGTGTTCACATTTATACAATAAGTCTCATTCAATACAAGTAAATTATAACCAAAGTAACAAATGATTCTAGTTCCTAGAATTAAAAATGAAATCAAAATTGATTGGTACCTGGTTCGTGTTTCTAGAATCATAACCATTTAAGATTTATGGAGAGCTTAATCAAAACCAACACCAGCTAGTTTTGGTCGGTTTCGTTGGTTATTCTTTGGTCCACCCCTAAATTCGGGCCGTGTTTTAGTCCACTGACTTCAGCTCATTAGCCCATAAATGACAAGTCACTTGAAACGACATTAAACGAAGGGAACTACTGAATTCATGGTATAGCCACAGATTGCCTGACGGAACTAATATGCCAAGAGAGGGATGAAAGTCAGGTCAGGCTGAAAGCTCCCGAGGTAAGAAAACCGGCGACAGTGCCTCCGACAAGAATGGCGGCCAGCACCAGAACTTGGTTGAAAATGATATAGTCAAATTGCAATGGCGAGGGCGGTCAGGCTGCCAACTAGTGTAAGTCAGGCGAGGCCAAGGGTTCCGCTAATGGGGTGGAGGCAGGGGTGAATCCAACATTTTGGTTCAGCTAGTGCGGAGACACAGTTGACCAATGACCGCTGACAATCAATGATCGTAATAGCCGAAAATATAATTCGATACATATCCCTAATTGAGCCAAACTTGTTTTCACTTATCCCTAATTTTTTTTAAAACCTTAAATTCTCAAATCAAAAATCACAATACACAATTCAAAATTATATGTTATAAGACAATAATATAACATAAATACTCATTTCTCGTTGTTCATAAATCACAAATTCACAAAAATTGGGAAAAAAAAAAGAATAAAAACAGAAATACAAAATGCACCCAAAAAATCATAGTAAAATNAGGGGTGAATCCAACATTTTGGTTCAGCTAGTGCGGAGACACAGTTGACCAATGACCGCTGACAATCAATGATCGTAATAGCCGAAAATATAATTCGATACATATCCCTAATTGAGCCAAACTTGTTTTCACTTATCCCTAATTTTTTTTAAAACCTTAAATTCTCAAATCAAAAATCACAATACACAATTCAAAATTATATGTTATAAGACAATAATATAACATAAATACTCATTTCTCGTTGTTCATAAATCACAAATTCACAAAAATTGGGAAAAAAAAAAGAATAAAAACAGAAATACAAAATGCACCCAAAAAATCATAGTAAAATTCAGAAATATTAGCACAATCAACCAGCACAGACGCACTAGCAAGTAACAAATAGGAAATGGGCAAATATGTGCAATATTTATTCACATTTTCAAGGAATCAATGGGCAAGATTTTGAGGTAATATGGTAATACCTTAAACCTGTACAACAGGCAGTCGCATCGCACGCAGGCTGAACGCAAACGAGACGAAGCTCCAGTCCGGCCTCCAGCTATTGCACCATCGTCCTTCGTGTCTCTGTCCATGACCTGTCTGGGCAGCGTCAAAGACTCACAGCCACAGCCTACAAGACCGCACTCAGACCGCAGTGGAATTGCGCCCTTGTCTGTGGTCCGTCTCCCTCCACTGTCGGACCAAAATGGAGTGGATTTGGTTTTGTAATTATTATGGCTAATGGACTTTCAAATTTCAACACATGAATTGCAGGATTGGGCTCATTAATTGAGCTTTGTTTTTTAAAATAAGGCCCAAACAAATGAAACAATAAGAAAGTGGGGGACAACAATATATAACCTGCCTTCTTCTTTTTTCTCGGCGCCGACGGCAAGACCTGAAGCTTCCGACGGACCCAGCATGGGCGACAGCTAGGGCTGGCCAGGTGCTGGGTCCGCCCCTGGGTGAAGGGTGATGACTGCTAGCACTTGGCTTGTTGCCTTTCGGGGAGTCTTCAAGCCACTTTGGTAGCGGTAATGTGGTTGAGCTTCTTGGAATTGTTGACGGTCACGGCGGAGTGCGGTGGCAGGGACGGTGTTTGTGGTTGTGACCCTGACTAGGCGGTTGCCTATTGCCCAATTTGATGAGGGCCCCATAAAATAATTTAAAATTAAAAAACTATTACATATATTATTTTTATAAATAATGAAGAAAAATTTCTCAAAAAAGTTTTGCATTCTTCAAAGTATAAAAAGATTTTTAATATATTTTTAATTTTGATTTTATTATTTATTTCTCATGCTGGCTCTTCATTTTCTCCCCATTTTTTTCTCTCTGCCTTTTTTTGTTATTGTTATTATTTGACCTCTCAGCTTTTATTTCATTATATATGCTTGTTTAGTCATCCTTAATTCCTCGTCTCAAGCTCAGTTCTTAATAATTTCTCTAACTTATGTTTACGGTCTTTGACATTAATACTGACATGTGTGATATTTTTGCTTAATTTTTTTGCCTTCATATATGTGTGTGTGGGGCCGGCCGTGACATTTTAGGGTGTCGTGTGACATTTTAAAATGAGTCCCCTTTCATGTAATTAAAAAAAATATTAAAAAAATATTCCAATAAATAATTTCATTACAAAAATACAACATTTAAATATATGTTTACTTTTTTACATGTCCCGAATAAGAAAAAATGCAAGTAACGTTCAAAAGCACTTCCTGCATTTCATCAAAAATCATGTCTAAACAAAAACCATTCAAGCCACTGAACTTTTCGTGAAATTTCATATGAGCGAACCTTGAAATCAAATATGACAAATACCACATGTAAACTTTGAAATGCAACAAATCATATAAAGATATTTCTTCTCGTATTTTTAGAAGCAAACTCACTAATTAAACTTTTATAATCAATATGTTCTAGCAAATCTTGTTCAATAAATATCATAGTTAGTCTAATTAATTGCTCTTACAACATGGTTGTTCGCAAATAAGATTTTAATAATTTCAATTTTGAAAAACTTCTTTCGACGGATGCAACAGTAATAGGAATTGTCAATAGTATTCTACGAACTATAAATGTATTCGGAAAGCAATCAAATCTTTTCAAATAGGTCAGTCTATCAAAAGTTGTATTTGTTTCTCTTGATAAATAAAATTCGCAAATTTTTTAGCTTTTGTAGCAGATCTTCGCTATCAAGATCGCAGAAATTTACATGTCTTAAAACAATGTCAAGTTGATCACAGTATATTTTCAAATTAGCATCATCCAATGAGCTTAATGCATATCATACCAAGTCAAATGTCTACAATTAACAAAGAAATAATTCATAAAGGAAAATAGTTAAAAACAACCCATTGAAATTGAATAATTCTTCAAGTACGTGATTTTTTTCACATATTTGTACATAACCCTGTCTTTTTGTAAAAAGTCCATGAAAAAACCATGTACTTATATTCAGTGTTCTAAAAGGCTGGTGATGCGTGGAGGGGCTATGCGAGTTTAGGTGAGACATATGTATAAAAAATGTGAAAAGACGTTTTCTTATTTTAATATTATTTTAATTTTTAATCAATCAAGAAATCATTTAAAAATTAAAAATAACACCTATCAAATATCTAAAACAAATTTATAGAAATTTTATACATTTTTTTTCAAAAGTCTCCAACAAAAAGATAAGTTTTAAATGTAAATTAACATTTAAATTTTGACCTAAAAGAATTGTAAAAATTAAAAATTAAAAAAAAAAAGAAGTTAAAGATAATAATGCGTTCTTAGGCGTGCGTTAGCGGTCAAAAACAAACCGCTAAATAAGGCGCCAAGCCACTTAATTTGGCCTTTTCGTCGCGCATCGCGCCTAATCAGCTCCTTGGCGATGCCTAGACGCACTTTTTAAAACACTGCTTATAGCATAATTGATTAAATAATTTACCTTGCTCTAATAAAATGTCTTGGTATGATACACGATTAAGACAATAATGTTAAATAAGAATCATTATTTTTCTACTTCTACCTTTTGTTTTCATAAATATTGTTCCATTTAACTAACATAATGATAAAAATTTTAAATTTTAAAATTATTATATATAAAAATTAAATTTTTGGTGTCCTTACAATGTTGAGGTCATGTATGATTGCACCACCTATACACCCTCAGGGCCGCCTCTCCGTGTGTGTGTATATATACATGTTAATTTTTCTTGATATATAGTTCATGGTATTTTTCTTATTTAGTTCTTTGTTATTTAGTTAGTTTACACTTTTTTATGAATAATATATTCTTAATAGATTCTCATTATTATTTTATAGTTGAAAGAAAATAGTTGTATATCTAAGTGAAAATCTTTAACTAGGTTCCATTGTTGCTCAACTAATTTAAAGTTTGATTTTGTATTGACTTTGAATTGTTAATTACTTTAATACGTCTACTAGAAAGTATTTGTCTATACATAAAAAGATAAAAATGAAGAGAGAAAAATGAAGAGTTAATTCAGTCTATAGTACGAGTTGTGGATGAGTTTCTTGATCTAGTTTTGAAGGAACAAATTCGAAGTATAAAATAGAAGGAAATTCATTATTATTATCTTAGTCATAAAATTTGGATTGTGGATTGCTTGAATATTTTTATTTAAAAAAAAATTATTTTTTGTTAATCTATATGTACTTTAAATATTTATAGGCCTCATATTTAAAGTTAGCCTAAGGTCCTTCTGGTTGTGGTGGATGATGCACGAGGAGAATAAGGTGACGGTTTAAAAAAAAACAAAAAAAAAAGAAAGAGGCTAAGTTACAACGTGTTGGAGTGCATGAGAGATTAGCGAGTTTAAGCTCTTGCATGAAATCCAAGTTGCATGCTTGTTGGCTTGCAGACAAGTTGTAGTTGACAGAGTTGTGAACACATACCATTAATCACTAGCCCCTCGTTTGGTTCAGCTTAAAATTTTGACTAAAATTTACTTTAGAATTAACAAGTTTTAATCATACATTTCGTAAGATCCACAATTTTCAACCCCGAATTTTATCAACTCTTATTAAAATCTATTAAAAGTTTGATTTTCATCTAAA
>CAIGRK010382759.1:0-12956 GCA_903798315.1 Fraxinus greggii | reverse complement strand
AGGATATTTTAGTAATTTACAAATTGTATTTTTCTTTTCTTTGTATCTTTAGACTATTTAACTAAAAAAGTTAGATATTAGACTTTATAAATAGCATTTTGTTTTGACTAGGCCTTTTAAATGAAGTCTCCAAATAGATTTGCAGTGGTGATGATAACTCAACTGAGGTGACTCCGATTTGACTCGCTATGATTGTGCAATGAACACGTTTACTTTCTTTTCTTTTTCTTTTTTTTAATTGCTTTTCTAATTTTTGTGGGCAAATTGCAACATCGGTTCCAAACCTTTAAATTTTTTTGCAGATTTTATATTAACCTTCAGTTTGTACCAAAGCTCACAAACCTTTGAAAATTAGCACCTATTCCTTCAATTTGAAAATTTTTAGATCTCTGCGCTTATTTTCTTGGTTTAATTTGCACTTTGTGTTGATGTTTCAATTTATTAAGTCGTCTCTTGACTGTCCATGGATTCAACAGTAATTCGAAAGGTTATCTTATTCAAGAATCTTTTGATCTATGCTTGTTTTCAACTCCTCGAAGCATTTTCGTATATTACTATGCCCTTCATCATCTTCTAGTGTTATCCACTGTAAGTCTTTTCTCATTTGAATTTCGTCAAATAACTTATCGTTACTTGTGCATCTGTTCCCTTGGCCATGAACCTCCTTTGAATATTTGATTTACTCAATTCTTATATTTTCGATTGGTGAAAAGTGAATAGTATCGCTCACACCTTTTTTAACAAAGATACAGTGGCTCATACACATTGACATCCCTTACCAACAGAATTTTTGCCACTGCCATATAACAATTTTCAACTCCTAGTACTAGACCAGCCCATATATTGAAGCCCATTGGCTCCAACACTTCCTAAAGCCCATTCTTCCCAACACTAACTAGAACCCATTGAGCCCAACATTAGCTAAAGCCCATTAAGCCCAGTATAGGCAAAACTTGACTAGGGTTTTGAAAGAATATATTTCAGGAGCCTCGCATTATCGACTCTTACTTCCGTCCCTCAGAACCAGATAAAACCAAAACTCTAGCAAAGGGCAAGAGGTAGCACCAAAAAATGGCGACCGGACCAAGGATTCTCTCTACGAAAGAGGCCGACATTCAGATGATGTTGGCTGCCGAAGTTCACCTCGGCACCAAAAATTGTGACTTCCAAATGGAACGTTACGTCTTCAAGCGACGCAACGACGGTAAATATATGTGCATATATTACTATATATGCGTAGATTTGCATTTATAATTAAATTTATTATTAGATGGTGATGTGTGTTTATGCATAGTGAGATCTATTTTAGTGTGAATTTTTTCAATTGTGAATTCGAATTTATCCAATAGGATTCTTGTTTTTTAAATTTGATGAATGATGTGCAACACCAAAAACTGTGATTTCCAAATGGAACATTGATTAGATGAATGTTTTATGTTTAGAGATACACTGATTTATATGAATCTGTATCTATAGTTGTAATATGGTTAGACGATGTTTTGATATTGTTATTTTATCAAATGTATTTGGATGATTTCCTTGCACTTTTTGTTGATGTTATTTCTAATTTATGTTTCCCTATAGCGGCCTTAGCAATCCAAGGTGTTCATTGTAGTTGTCTAACTTTGATACATCTTCTTGAGCTGGTTTGTCAATGATTTTTCCTTGACTAATCGTCCTGTTTAAAATTCTTGATAACGTTCTCAGTGTTACAGTACTTCGTCTCAGTTATGTGTACTTAAATTTGTTGGGATTTATATTGGTTTAGTTCTTCTGTTATGGTTGATGTGTGATAAGATGATGCAGCATTTAGTAAAAATCAAATGTACCAAAGATGATTGTTTTATGCAATTGTAGTGAGTTTCCTTCAAATTTTTTGTTTAGTCAAAACTAAATGAAACTATATGGGCTTTGGCTGCACATTAATGCTATTCAGCCGAGTTAATTCAACATTCAACATTAATCCATAACAATCTCCGCTGTTTTACATATCCAATTAATTCTAATCATGAACGAGTTGTGCTCACATTTGTGCCTTTGACACGTCTGAGGGATATACGTGCCCAACATGTTGTGTTCAGAATTTCGTTTATAAATGTTTTTAATAATTAATATTCTGTTTTGCTTCTAGGAATTTACATCATCAACCTTGGGAAAACATGGGAAAAGCTTCAGATGGCAGCCCGGGTAATTGTTGCTATTGAGAACCCTCAGGATATCATTGTTCAGTCTGCAAGGCCATATGGTCAAAGGGCTGTCTTGAAGTTTGCCCAGTATACTGGGGCTCATGCGATTGCTGGACGCCATACTCCCGGAACATTCACTAACCAGCTTCAAACCTCATTCAGCGAGCCTCGACTTTTGATTCTTACTGATCCAAGGACTGATCACCAGGTCAGTTGTTTCTATTTTTATTCCTGGTGCATCTGTTCTATACCATAGTACTGCAAACACCGTGCACAAATCATTATTCTGGTGCTTAATATGAATTTGCTGCAGCCAATTAAAGAAGCAGCACTTGGGAACATCCCTACCATTGCTTTTTGTGATACTGATTCCCCTATGCGCTATGTTGATATTGGTATCCCTGCCAATAACAAGGGGAAGCACAGCATTGGTTGTCTGTTTTGGCTCTTAGCAAGGATGGTTCTTCAAATGCGTGGCGTCATTGCTCCGGGACACAAGTGGGATATCATGGTAAATGCTATATATAGTGTTGGTTGTTCTCTTGTCTTAGTGGCTTAAATTTGACCTATCTGTTCTGCCAAGAGGGATCTGATTCCCCATTTAAGTTTGGTTCGTCATGTTACCCTTGGGTGGCAATGTAGTTGTCTAAAAGTTCTGTGTGAGAAACTATGGGAAAGGGGGATTCAATGATATCTCATTTCGTTGATACACATTTAACATTTGATTTATTATTTGTTGGCAGGTTGATCTGTTTTTCTACAGAGAGCCCGAGGAAGCTAAGGAACAAGAGGAGGAGGAAGTACCCGCTCTCCCAGATTATGGTGATTATAGAGCTGGTGCTCTTCCTAGCACGGATTGGTCTAGTGGTCAGATTCCTGAAGCTCAATGGGCTCCTGAAATGGCACCTGCCATTCCACCAGTTGCCAGTGGTTGGACTGCTGATGCTGGTTAGTGTTCTCTCTTGTACCAAGGAATTGGTTTTTAATTTCCTGGGCAAATTACATTTCTCAATATTTTTGGTTTTAACTGCAAAATTGGAGTTCGAATATTTGAGAATCCAATAAATGCAGGAGTAACTTCTGATGGATGGGACTCGGCTGCCCCGCCACCAATGGCAGCACCTGGAGTTGATATAATGCCTCCAGCTCCTGCTGCTCCGACTGGCTGGGGGGAATAGTTAAAGAAATTTTTTCCTAAATTCGCCCTTTGAAGAGCTTGGTTGTTTTATGAATATTTATGTTATCGTTAACGTCACATCTTTTTTGTAGCAATACTTTAGTTTTAGAAATGATGATGTTGGCAATGGCAACAAAAGCAATTTGTTTAATGTAGTCGATAATGAACCGATAGCATCTTGTTGCAAGGAATGTGAATGGACAAGATTTTTAATTTTTCTTTTTTGATAGTATTTACCATTTGTCTTATGTTTTTTGCTTCTACTTTTCTTAGCTCCTGGTTGGTACACTCTAAAATTTTCATTCCATTCTTCTACTCATTTTTAACTACACATCTTTCAATAAAATAATATTTTTCATCACATCAATTACTTTTCTTTTTTTTCATCCATTCTTTTAGAATAATGTTTGAAAATTAATTTTTAAAAGAAATTTTTTTTCTTTCCGAAATAGCTTATAGGAGGGTCATATTAGATCAGTTTTTATATTTTTTAAAAAAAAAATTTAATTAAGCAAACACGTTCAAAATAACTTTTGAATTTAAAAAAATCTTAATTTTTTTTTCTTTACTAAAATTATTATGTTAAATGGGTCCTTAATTTATGATAACAATTTAGGGCGTGTTCGGTAGAGATTATAATCGGATTAAAATTAAAAAATTAATCGTTATTGTTGATTTTTATTAGACGAGTGAGATTTAATAATTTTTAATTTTAATTGATTTTTAATGTCTACCAAACAAATTATTAGGCTAAAACAAAAGAAACTGGGAATTTAGATGGAAAGACAAAACCTAAACAATTTGCCCCTCGCACGCGTGTGAATGAACGTCAAGCTGATCTAACTTGTCCTGTTGAAGATAATGAATGCAGAAAAGAAACAAAGGTTTATAGCTAAAAATTGATTTTTTTAAAACAAAAAATCATTTCAAAAATTAAAAACAGTTTTTCGATCGAGAACAGAAAGAGAGTTTTAACAATTATTTTGATTTACTTTAAATTTCAAAATTTATATGCGTGGACCAACTAGGGGTATTAAGGAGTCGAGTCGAGCTGAGCCGCGAGTCGAAACTTTTTGCTCAGGCTCTGCTCGAGTAGAAATACTTCGAACATTTTTTGGCCCGAGTCGAGACGAGCAAAAGTTCGGCCAAAAAATTTAGGCTCGATCTGAACTTTCGGCTAAATAATCCTCTGTAGTTATTAAAGAAAAAGAGGAAAAATTTTATCGTAGATTTTGCTTATCACTATTATTTTTATCTTCATGTTTTTTAATAAAATAATATTATATACTAATCCAAAATTTTTAGTTAATTTTTATAATTGTAATTCTGCTGTGTAAAGAAAAGGGCTGGTATAATTTCTACAGAACACACTTGAAGGTTTTCTATTGAAAAATGGCAAAAAATAAAAATAAAAAAAACAAACAAACAACAACAACAACAACAACAACAATAACAGCAATTACAACAAAAAAAAAAAATAGATATGCACTAGTGACCATAGCTAATGACTCCCAATGAATCAAAACATTTGAATACAAAGAGAACATAACTTTGTATACGCGTGTTTTGATTCGTCCAATAATGCTATCAACATGGGGTCTCAAGTCCTCAAAATCCTCATACTTCTTGCCATCCAAATGTAGTAGACGGTGCTCGTTAATGCAATCCTCTTGACCTTGCTTTGCCAAGATGTCCCTCTAGCCTCCTTGATCCACTTTAGTGCACTAGGAATAGTAGTCATCACTCCTTGATATTCTTCCAAACACACAAAGAGAAGGGGCACTGAAAAAATAAATGACGACTAGTTTCCTCATGTGATGCACAAAACATACAAGTAGGGTCAACATTAAGATATGGTAACCAGTCCTTTGTGAGCAATTTTGATTGCATCCCCAACCAAAGAATGAAAACTTGCTTCGGTATGATGTACGTTCTCCACACTTCAGCAGTCCAGCCCCTCTTTACTCCATCTTGTCTAAAGAAATCATAGGCCTTGCACACACTAAAACTGTCTGCATCCGTCCATGAAGTCAGCCTGGCCGTATCAGCTTGCACTGCCAAATCCGCTTGAGCGTCCTTCACTATCGTAGCTGCCTGCCCAACATGACCAGCCTGCACAGCCAGTTCAGGCTGCCCATAACGTCCCTGATTTCCAGCAATTTTTTGAATAACGGCGAGTCTTTCTTGCCTTTGCAAAACATCCCAATACTTGCCCCCTTTAAATAAAACTGATTTATCCAACGTATCCAAAGGGTGTCCTTTTCATGAATGTTCTAAAGTGATCTTGCAAGTAATGCTGAATTCCAATTTTTTCATCTCTCTAAAACCAAGGCCAACTTCAAGTTTCGGTAGGCAAACATCCCTCCAAGCAACCAATGGCTTCCTAGCTCCCCAAAGAAAATTACGACATAGGCTAATAATACTTAAAATGATAGATGTCGAGATAGGGAAAATTGGATCACCGCCCTAATTAATTCTGCCCTACCTGCATAAGACAAAAATGAACAAGTCCAAGTGCCAAAATAAGCTACAATTTTGTCTAAAAATAGGGCATAACAACTAACTTTAAGCTTCTTGGATGCAAGTGGAACACTCAAATACCAGAAGGGCATAGTACCCTTCGGGATATTAGTGAGTTCTTGGATTTCATCAAGCTCTTGCCCATGAATTCTAGTTGTAAACAAACTGGATTTTAAGGTGTTCATCTTCTAACAACATATTTTAGTAGAATCAAATGTAGTGCAAAAAGAGTGTAATTCATTGCAGCAAAATGAAAATTCTGCTTTGTGATGCCTACATCAAGACTCAAGAGTCGTCAATACTGAGACATAGTTCTACAAATCATCATCATCTATGAAATAACCATAGAAATCCCTATAGATTGGGGAGTCGGTCACGCAAACGCAATCCCTCATACCCTTCCTCATATCTAGATATCTAGGTGCTCGCTCACAACGAGATTTTTTGTTATTCATTTTCAACGAAAGCATGCTTAGTTTAGCAGTTTTTGACTAATTTAGTAGGATAATATGAGTTATATAGATTGTACTATTATTATTTTGTGCTAAAACATGTACTCTTGTATCATTGTCATCTTATGATTAAATACTTCATTTCAACGGAGTACGAATGTTATCATTTGTTTTGATCAGTAAAATTGGATTAAGTTACTTTAATTGAAATCAAGTTAAAGTGTTATTACTTGATTGAAATAAATTAAAATATAGTTACTTGATTGAACAAAATTAAAAAATAATTATATGATTATATGATTAATGCTAGAGCGAAAGTATAATTACCTCGGATGAAATTTCCCTATTTCACATTACGGGATTTATCAAATACATCTGGTCTTCCTACGCCACTTTAACAGAAAACTTACCATCCCCCGAAGCCCTTCCCTTCTCCGTTTCTCATTTTCTGCTCCTTTCCGGTTCCCTCTCTGAAACACGCAGACACGCACTAAAAATGCCTAAACCCACCATTCAACTATCTTCAGTTCACCTGCGTAAACTCCTCTTCCGTTGCTTCTCCACTCACTCCAATTCTTTACTTCCTTATCGCTGTTACTTCCCCCCGCCTCCGCCGCAGCCGCAACTACCATTTTTTCAGACGTTCTCATCGCATTTCCTCTCCCTACAACCCCTTNGCTCCTTTCCGGTTCCCTCTCTGAAACACGCAGACACGCACTAAAAATGCCTAAACCCACCATTCAACTATCTTCAGTTCACCTGCGTAAACTCCTCTTCCGTTGCTTCTCCACTCACTCCAATTCTTTACTTCCTTATCGCTGTTACTTCCCCCCGCCTCCGCCGCAGCCGCAACTACCATTTTTTCAGACGTTCTCATCGCATTTCCTCTCCCTACAACCCCTTTTTCTCCGACCCTTTTCTGTGCAAACAGGACCCACGTCCAATGGATCAAAGCCCTTCGAAGAAAACCCTGAAGAAAATCGTGTAGCAGAAAGCCTTTCTAGCGAGCTTCTGAAAGATCCAGATTCAGAACCTCTTCCTTTGCCACAAAGACTCGACCTGTCATTCTCTCACATTACTCTCACCCCTTCTTTGATCCTCAATACTCTCAATATCTCTCCTGATGCTGGTCGTGGCATCATTGATTTCCTCAAATGGGCAAAGTCGAGGACTGGTTTCAAGCCCACCGATGAGGTTTACTCTTATTTTGTTGATTTCTTTGGAAGAAGGAAGGATTTTAAGGCTACCCATGAAGTCCTGGTCGATGGCCATGGAATAGCTGGGTCGAAATGTCTGGAGGCCCTAGTAGACAGGCTTGTTCGGGCTGGTAGACCTGCACAAACTGTGGCATTGTTTGAGAGTATGGAGAAGGATCATGGGTTTTTGAGAAATATGGATTCTTTGAAGTTGATTGTATCGAGTCTTTGTGAGCGTGGATATGCGAGTTATGCTGAAAAAATGGTTAAGAGTTTGTCAAGTGAGTTCTTCCCGGATGAGTACATTTGTGATGTTTTGATTAAAGGCTGGTGTGTTGATGGGAAATTGGATGAAGCAAAAAGATTGGCCAGTGAGATGTATCGGGGAGGGTTTGAGATAGGTACACTTGCTTACAATGCGATTTTAGATTGCGTTTGTCAGTTATGTAGGAAAAAGGATCCGTTTAGGCTTCAATCCGAAGTGGAGAATGTGTTGATCGAGATGGAAAGACATGGTGTTCCTCGCAATGTGGAGACATTCAATGTGTTGATTACCAATTTATGTAAGATTAGGAAAACCGAGGATGCAATGAAACTGTTTTATAGGATGGGGGAATGGGGGTGTTACCCAAACGAAACTACATTTCTTGTGCTCACGAAGAGTTTATATCAGGCAGCTAGGGTGGGGGAAGGTGATGAGATGATTGATAGAATGAAATCTGCAGGATATGGGGATGCATTGGATAAGAAGGCATATTATGAGTTTTTGAAGATACTGTGCGGGATCGAGAGGATTGATCATGCTATGAGTGTTTTTGCAAAAATGAAAGAGGATGGGTGCAAACCGGGGGTTAAGACTTACGACTTGTTAATGGGAAAGTTGTGTGCATATGGACGTGTAGATAAAGCTAATGCACTTTATAAAGAAGCCGAGAGTAGTGGGGTAGCTGTTGAGCCGAAGGAATATAAGGTGGATCCTAGGTTTGTGAAGAAAAAGCCTACTGCAGTGAAGAAGGAGAAGAAAAGGGAGACACTGCCCGAGAAGATGGCCAGGAAGAGAAGAACTCTTAAAAAGCTGAGGTTAAGCTTTGTGAAGAAGCCAAAGCGGATGATGAGATGATCTTATTGATCTCTTTGTCATTTGATTTTGTTGCAATCAAATTTTAAAGAGGTATGAATTGCGAATTAGTACTTGTTTTTTGTTGTGTAGTTTTGCTTTTTGTGTTTTAGAAATTGAATCCTATTGCAGATTTTATTATAGATTTCATTTTATGGTTAATTTTTTTGTCAATTGGTTCTCAATAATAATGTTTTTTGGTTTTAATAATCAGTATCCTTGCTTAAAGAATTATGAAAAAGAAAAGAGAAATTAAAGAAACTGGACCTGGTTATATGAAAATCCACAAGATAGTGGTAGCTTCTTCTTGCATATTTTCTTTAAGAAGATGACAAAACCCTCTTAGATACTTCTAATTGCGCAATATTTAAGTTATTCTTAGTCTTATGGTTTTTAGATTAGACTAATAGTATGTTTAATTCAGCTAACATGCTAAGTTAAATGATGCATCAATTTCTTTCGAAGTACGCAAAGCTTTATAGGAGTCTGCAAGTTTTTAACATCTACGCTTGTTAGTTCCGTCTTCATACAATTTGTTCAAATTTTTTGTGCTTTGTGGTTTGATCACCAATATTTATGCACGATATTGAAGCATTACTAGAAAAAGTTTTGATGGGGAAAATTGGCTGTTAAGTTTTTTTAACTATGAAAATATTACAATTTAAATTCCAGATACGTGATAGTTGGAGGATCTATCTCTTTATGGCGTGGGAAAGTTTGCATGTTTCTGTATTAAGTCTTTGCTTTTGTTATTCACCTGCAATATTATAGCGCAAACATATTTCTAATTTTTACTTGTTATAGGTCTTTGTCTTTTGTTGAATTTTTGCGTTCATTTTCGATGTCTATAATTGGACTTTTTGATTCTTCCTAGGAAACCTTGACATATTCTTGAAGTGAAACATGTGTATTTTGTTTATCACTCACAAACTAGTCATTTGTTTTGCATTCCGGTGTTAGTGTTTTCTTTCTTCTTCTTTTTTTCCCAAGTTTTGTCCCTGGGTACTATCTGCATTTACATGCTTCTCTATTAGCAGCTTCTTGTACTTTTACTTTCTTGGGGTTGTCATTTAGTTGGTAGTTGGCAAGTTCTAAGAAGTTAACATTGACTGATTTCTATGATGCCAAATAACATTGGGCCACATTCATGTTGTTCGTTTCATAATATTGGCAAATATGTATTAACTTATCTTATTATGTCTAGAAGGTAGTTTTCTTCATAATTGTATTAAACCGAGCTAAACATACATCTTATTTTCAATTGTTTTTTGTCCCTGGCTCATTTTCATCTCTACAATTAAATTTACCTCATGCTTCCTGTACATCATAGTGTACACCAAGTTTTACACTCCGTCACATATCAACTTACCATTTGACAATTTAAAACAGTTTTTTCATCAATCATATCTTGCCAACAAGAATGATGTCAAGCATGATGTAAAAATGTGATGTACAAGTGGCTTTATTTTTAAATTTACTGTGGCCTGTTATCTGGTATCTTTTGATAATAAATATAGGATTAATTGGCTTAATCCCTCCTTTATGGTTTTGGCGTTATTTGCTGAAAATTCTAATTTTTCTGAATACGATGTTATGCATTTTAGTGCAATAATGTTGCTTTAACAAAATGTGCCCCTTGATTTGCACTTTCCAGTTTTTCATTTTCATCTTTTAAACCTATTTGTACTTTGTGATAAGTCTAATGTTCCTTCTTTTCCCAATTCTCTTTGCTTATTAAGTACATTTTTCATTTCTTAACCAATTCTCTTACTCTCATTTTATGTCCTCTGGTAATGTAAAATTTTTGGTAAGATAAAAACTTTTCTTCATGCAAGCTACTATAAACTTGGTTGTAGGGTTATGATTCAGAGATGAACATCGAATAGATTTGGCATTCTTATCTACTATAACTGTCATTATATTGTAGTGCATAAGGAATGACTGCCATCTTCATCTAACTGCGTGATGACAAATATTAGCTTTAATATAACTCTTTGTCCTAATTTCTCCCGTCCCCGGGAAAAATATAAAATGGGAAAGTTAAATGAAGGGGTTAAAAGGATAGAAGTGAAGTTACAGGGACGAAAAACTAAAATAAAGAAGAAATGGGTCTTTTTGTCATGGTTAGTTGTAACAAGAAGTATATAGCTTTGTATTTATTGTTCTTTTAAGCTCTTATTTGCTGTTTAGATGTTGCAATTATGTCGTATAATATCGATTGCGTTTGAATAAACCGGGCCGGGCGTACTTGATTATAATTTTTCTGATTATTTCGTCTGACCTTCATCGTTGTATATCCATTTCTGTTGCAAATATCATTTCGAGGAGACTTAATTGTAATGTGTTATGACATGAATGTTCCTGGATATTGCTGTTACAGGACACAATGTATATAACTATGTAGTTTTTATTCAGTTGCTCAAGATCTTATTTGCTCATATAGGACATGTTTGCGATGTTTAGATTAGTTACTTTTCTCTTATAAGTAAAAAAAAAAAGTTGCTATGAGTTACTTCTAAAAGAAGTTACTTATTGTCTTTGACAGGGAGTTGAATGCTTTTCTTCATTCTGTGCTTCAAAGTCTGGCTTTATGAAAGATGCAGAGGAAACTTCAGGTATACAAAAAGTTTAATTTCGGATCGAGACTTGAGAATTTTTTGACTGCTGTCATCTATCCTCAGGCGTTTCTTCAGGAGGCAATATGCTGGTTCAAGTTTTGGTCGTGCTTGTGGACTTGTACGGCTTACCTCTAAGATTCTCGGAAATAACTTTTTACTTTTAACGTAGGATGGTTTATGCACGAACTTGGCAAGTTCTCAATGTAACATGCAAGAATGATTTCGTTTTATTTATTGTTCTTTTGGGTAATAAAGATTTTTATCTCATCTAAAAGAACTAGGTCCTTCTCAAAAGGACGATGTTTACGCTCTCCTGGTGGTTTGGAATATACAACAGGAAAAAGAGCGTCTGGGATTTGTTAAACCACTGATAGATGGTTATATCATCGTTAACTTTGCCTTTTGTTCTTTTTACCATAATGCATGTTTGGTAGAAGAGTCGAATCGTACTATACAATGTAATCGAGAAAAAAAAAAAAAGGTGAAAATCTTGTTTGTCTACATGTCAAATCAAACATGCTAGAAGGGCTTCTAGAGAAAGTTGATTTAAGGTTACTTTCTAGAAAAGCTCTCTTACAAAGAGCAAAAGTGGAAATCCTGTCACACAAATCTTAAATAGCCAACAAACCAAATTTGAAAATCATGCGAACTTTCTACTTTTCTACAACGTTTATGAACATCAGTAACTCTGCTTAGAACTGCACAATCAACTCCCAATACGCCATAACCATGTTAAGTACACCAAAAGAGTGCTATCAAACTCTAATTTATCATACAATTTGTTCCTATATCAAAATTCAGCCATTTGATTCAGAAGTTGATGTTCTTATCTGATGCTTAATGTGGATAAATCTTTCTTTGAAGACTTCAGCAAGGTCGCATAGACAGCTTACATGCATTGAATGCCAAAGGGCCTCATATATATATATATATATTCTTTCTAAAGTCGACCTTCCTATGTCCAAAGGATTGAAGATGTTAGAATACATTGCGAGGGATCAAGGCTTACGACACATTCTTGTGATCAATGAACACCAGTTTTGTTTAATTTAGATGCTCAAGATGACGTCTCCATTGTTGTCAAGTGCCTGAGATTTGGAGAACCGAAAAAGGCTTGCAGAACGTAGACCTCGTGTGAAGGTACAGTTTCTGAAGACGGTAAATGGTGTTACCATGTTATAGTCAATCTTAAAGGACAACCTGATTCAGAAACGAAGAGGAAGGTTGAATAGCTAAGATGGATTCTTCACCCAAGGGTGAACTTTATCTCAGAATGACAAGAGTGAACTTATTCTATGATATCCGAAAATATGAACTTGATATTCATATGTTTATATAATCAATTACTGTCACGGTTGACAAAACATTTAAAAAGAAAGTCATAGACTAGAATGCCAAATCGAAAACCATGTAACTTTTAAAGTGAAACGTGATACACACAAACACAATGGAAAATGTAGCATTACCACCAGTACAAAAAAAAAAAAAAAAGATTGAGGAACACAGACAGAGAAGCCGGTACACAAGTTCAGGAACTTGAGCAAAAGTACATAGACCAAATTACCCAAAAACATTCACAATTATCCTCACAAAAAATGCAACACGCAGGATCCCAAATATTCAGGCCAACAAGTTAATGGGTGAGCTTGAAGTAAAGAATCAAAATAATTGCTATGACTAAGACTGCAAT